>MJUU01005827.1:154426-165518 GCA_002080025.1 Modiolus philippinarum
TTGGATTTTGATGAAATGTTACACAGTTGTAGTACACCATCTGAATATGTGCATGAAGTAATATGGTTGCTGTCTTAAATTTAGAAGGGGAGATAATTCGTCTTGAATATTTTCTGGAAAAAGGGGGAGGTTGGAGGTAATCATTGTCCATACTTGTATTGTGTCCACATTTGTACTGTATCCACAACTGTGTCCACACACTCTTAAATTTACACTTGCCATATTGATTCAGGGTTCAATAGCGGGGGTATACCGGGCTGCCATTTAGCGACAGCTCTAGTTTCATTTTGAACTTAGAAATTTCAATCTTACAGTTATATTTATAAAAAGATTTCCATAAAAAACAGTCTTGGAAGTCCAGCCTTAACATCTGTTTGTATTATATTACATATGAAAATTATTTGTATTTCAGTGGAATTACCCAGTATCCATGTTCTCGTGGAAAGTAGCTCCTGCCTTAGCAGCTGGTTGTACTGTAGTAATTAAACCTGCTGAACAAACACCACTGACTGCATTATACTGCTGTTCTCTATTGAAAGAGGTAAACAAAGATCTGCATTATACTGCTGTTCTCTATTGAAAGAGGTAAACAAAGTTCTGCATTATACTGCTATTCTCTATTGATAGAGGTAAACAAAGTTCTGCATTATACTGCTGCTCTCTATTGATAGAGGTAAACAAAGTTCTGCATTATACTGCTGTTCTCTATTGATTGAGGTAAACAAAGTTCTGCATCATACTGCTGTTCTCTATTGAAAGATGCTTACTGCATAATACTGCAGTTCTCTATTGAAAGAGGTAAACAAATAGACAACAGATATATCAATGTCTTTGTACAACAAGGTCTTCATGTGTATTATTTTGTTATAACCCCCGCAAACAAAGTTTGGGGGGGTATATAGGAATCACCCTGTCTGTCTGTCTGTCCGTCCGTCTGTCCACACTTCTCGGAAGCGCAACTCCTCTTAAACCACTTGAAGGATTTTGATGAAACTTTACACAAAGGAAGGACACTATATGGAGATGTGCATGAAGGAATATAATTATTGTCTGAAACCAGGAAGGGGAGATAATCCGACTTTGACTTTTCGTTGATTCCCCATGTATGGGTTACCTCATACGCACAACTCCTCTTAATCCACTTGAAGGATTTTGATGAAACTTTAGACAAAGGAAGAACACTATATGTAGATGTGTAAAATGTGAAATAGTCTGAAAAAAAGGTGAATTTTATATTTGTCTGATTTAGACAGTGTTTTCATTGGAACCCTTTGGAAAAGTTTTTTCTTGAAGATTATATCATTGTGTCCATACTTGTATTGTGTCCATACTTGTACTGTGTCCATACTTGTACTGTGTCCACACCTGTATTGTGTCCCCACCAACTTAATTTTGCACTTACCATATCGATTCAGGATTCAATTAGCGGGGGGTATCTTTGGCTGCCATTCGGCGACAGTTCTTGTTAAAAGGAGTTTTGGTGATGTATAACCAAATGAGAGAACATACGCCAGGTATTATGTGAGAAGACTTTCAGGGTAATGAAAAAACCCAAGTGGTGAATGCGACAATCCACATAATATGTTCAAAGGTGTCATAACGGTCACAAGTTTGTCATCCTTGTTAGTTATGCCTTGGGAAAATGGTACTTAATACTGTGAAATGTTCTTTTGTTCATTTGGTTCTAGTTAGCTCACCTGGCCAAAGGCCATGTGAGCTTTTGCCATCACTCGGCGTCCGTCGTCCATCCGTCGTCCGTCCGTTAACTTTTATTGAAAGATCTTCTCCTCTGAAACTACTGGGCCAAAACTAACCAAACTTGGCCTGAATCATCACCAGGGTATGCTCTTTCAAGTTTGTGATTTTTATGTCTGTAGATCAAACAACATATCCACTGTTACTAAAAATAGAACATAGGGGTAAATTGCTGTTTTTTGCAAATTACTCAAAAACCATTACAGATATCAAAATTCTGACAAGGTGTAAAAATGATCAGCATGATGAGATCTACCTGCCCTGCAATTTTGGAGAATATCCATTTACCCATCTTGGAGTTATTGCCCCTTTTCCGTAAAATTTTCAGTTTTTCGTTACTTCTGGTCTTATATATTGAGATTGATAGAAGATGGAAGTGAAGTTTGTATAACAAAAATGGTCAGCATAGTAAGATCTACATGTCCTGCAATTTTGAAGAAAATCTGATAACCCACATAGGAGATATTGCCACTTTTTCTTTGAATTTTCACAATTTTTGAACGTTTTTACTTTTATTTCAAAAACTGTTTGAGATAAAGGTTAGATGTGAATTGCAAAAGTGTTGAGGTTTTCCAGAACTACAATTTCTACATATGTCCAGCAGGTTCACATCTCATCCAAGATGGCCACCAGCGGGGAAGATAGTTTAACATAGGACCCTATGGGAAATGCATTCAAAGATCTTCTCCTCTGAAACCACTGAGCCAATGGGGACCAAATTTTGTCACAATAGTCTTTAGATGTTTTCCTTCAAAGTTTATGATTTTTATGTTCATACCTCATTCAAGATGGCCGCCAGCAGGGAACATAGTTTAACATAGGGACCCTATGGGAAATGGATCCATAGATCTTCTTCTCTGAAACTACCAAGCCAAATTGAACCAAACTTGGTCACAATAGTCCTTGGGTGGTCCCCTTTAAAGTTTGTGATTTTTACGTTCTTACCTCATCCAAGATGGCCGCCAGCGTGGAACATAGTTTAACATAAGGACTCTATGGGAAATGCATTCAAATGTCTTCTCCTCTGAACCTACTGAGCCAATTGGAACCAAACTTGGTTACAATTGTCTTTGGGTGATCCCTTCCAAAGTTTGTGATTTTTAGTTTGTACCTCATCCAAGAATGAAAATGTAACATCTGCTGAACTGATTTATAGTATGAATGGGAGGTCTGTAGGTGACAATGAATAAAACCAGTGACCAGGTGAGCGATACAGGCTCATGTGAGCCTCTAGTTTTTGTAGATTTCCTGGTTTTCTTTAGCCAAGAAATTATATTCCCACGAAATATATGTTTTCCCTAGTGATTTAAATGTATGGAATTTGAAACCACAAATTTATGTACTCACTCAACAGGAAAACCACAAAAATTGATGTCAATCAACAAAAGTATATTTACCTTACATGCATTTATCAAGTACATACTGATGTTCATTGTAAAATTGGGTGGATTTTCTTTTGCCTATTTGTCTGCAAAAACTTCAACATTGGGTATATTCTTTGAATGGTAAGTCATATTGCACATTTTATAAATACATATCAATTTGTCAGCGATAATAAAATTACTATTTGAACCATAGATTTTAAGCTGATGCTCAGGGAGCATCAATGTTGCACAGAACTCATCTTGATAAATTTTATTTTTTCGGTATGAAGCATAATTTTCTAATTTTTAGGCTGGTGTACCACCTGGTGTTGTTAATGTTGTCCCTGGATATGGTCCAACTGCTGGTGCTGCATTGTCCAATAATCTGGATGTTAATAAATGTGCCTTCACAGGCTCTACAGAGGTTAGTATAAGATAATGTTGTCCCTGGATACTGGCCAACTGCCGTTAATGCGTTGTCCAATAATCTGGATGATAACAAATATGCCTTTACAGGCTCTACAGAGGTTAGTATATAATAATGTTGTCCCTGGATATGGCCCGTCTGCTGGTGCTGCATTGTCCAATAATCTGGATGTTAACAAATTTGACTTTACAGGCTCTTCAGAGGTTAGTATAAAATAATGTTGTCCCTGGATACTGACTGACTGTCGGTGCTGCGTTGTCCAATAATCTGGATGTTAACAAATGTGCCTTTACAGGCTCTACAGAGGTTAGTATAAGATATTATTACCTTATAAAATTATTTTCCCATTATAAAAGAAATGGATTAGTTTTCGCTATTTTTTCAAAAATGCCCCGATTTCTTATGGGAGGATCAATTCTTGTGAATCCCTGGCAAAAAGTGGGTGATCTATTGCCCAGGGAAATTTTACAAAAACTATTGCCCAGGGAAATTTTACAAAAACTATTGCCCGCAATATTCTGGATAACAAGGATAGGTTGTTTTTAACAATTAATTTCCATGTTAATCTTTACATATTCGCTTTAAAGTTTCATTTCTTGTTAATTGGACCAAAGTTTGATTTCACCCGTTAAAAATTTATGTTTATAAATCATTAGAACTCAGAAATTTAAATGCATTTCATGAATACATATAAAGTAAAACTTTGACAAGTTTTGAATAAAATTTTATTTGTCATGAAAACAACTTCTCTTTGCCCACTTTTGAATAAAAATTGATTCGTCGTGAAAACAATTTCTCTTTGCCCAGTTATGTTTTGTCATGAAAACAACTTCTCTTTGCTTACATGAGATATGCTTTTGCTAAAATAATTTTATAAGGTAATAAAACAGTTATATAATGCATATTTGGGCAATAGACTTAGAAAATTTACCCTCGGTGTCAGAAACCCCCTAGTATTCCATTGCCCTCGGCCGTTGGCCTCGGGCAATAGAACACATGGGGATTTCTGACACCTTGGGCAAAATATTCTAGTCCATTGCCCTCATATGCATTAAATAACTGTATAATGTTGTCCCTAGATACGGACTGACTGCCGGTGCTGTGTTGTCCAATAATCTGGATGATAACAATGTGCCTTTACAGGCTCTACAGAGGTTAATATAAGATAATGTTGTCCCTGGATACGGACTGACTGTCGGTGCTGCGTTGTCCGATAATCTGGATGTTAACAAATGTGCCTTTACAGGCTCTACAGAGGTTAGTATAAAATAAACCCATATCTTATTATACTCCTGCTGCAAAGAAAGTTTATACTGTCCCTCCGTTTGTCCATTCATCTGTCTGTCCCTCACACATTATTTTTGTTGCATTTTTCTCTGCAGATGCATATCACTGCCACTGGATATTTAGTATTGTGCATTATTATAGGGTTCTTTATTGTGCCTCCCCTTTTTGACCATATCCAATCACCGCTTCCTGTTAACTGATTTTTAAGTCATCTGGCTATGCCAAGGTCTGCTTTTGACATCACTTTTGCGTCTGTTCGTCGAACTTCTGAAGAACCACTGATGAGATTTGAACAAAACTTAGCATGAATGATGCCTATTAGATGCTGACTAAGTGCTGTTACTTTGGTGCTGATTCATCATCCAACATGGCCTCCAATAGAGCATTTAGTTTCAAATTGTACTTTTCTTCGAAGAACTTCTATTTGAGACCTGCTGAATGGATTTAAACCAATATTGGCATGAGGTGCTGACCAAGTGTTATTACTTTGGTGCTCATCAGTCATCCAACATAGCCACCATTATGAAACTTAGTTTGACATTGGAACCTATAATGGAAATGCATACAAAGATCTTCTTGAGAACTGTTAATGGATTGGAACCAAACTTGCATGAATGATGCTTATCATGTGCTCACCAAATGTTGTTACTTGGGTGACGATCTGCTATCCAACGTGGCTATCAGCAGCAAAACTTAGTTTAACATTGGAACCTATAAGGAAATACTTACAAAGATCTGCTTCTAGAGAAACATTAAATGGATTTAAACCATACATACATTTTGTTATGTAGCATGAATGATGTTTATGAGGTGCTGACTAAGTGTTGTAACTTTGGTACTGATCTGTCATCTTACATGGCGGCTAGCTGCTGAACTTAGTTTAAACATGAAACCTTTTGGGGAAATGCATACAAAGAGCTTCTTCCAGAAAACCATTGAATAGATTTAAAACAAACATAGCATGAATGATGCTTTTAAGGTGCTGACCAACTGTTGTTACTGTGGTGCCGATCTGTTATCCTACATGGGACTAAGTTTGAACATTGGACCCACATACAAAGATCTTCTTCTAGAGAACTGCTGAATGGATTTGAACCAAATTTGGCATGAATGATGCTTATGGGGTGCTGACCAAGTGTTCTTACTTTGGTGCTTATCTGTCATCCAATATGGCCACCAGCAATGAAACTTATTTCAACATATTTGACCCAATGGCAAATGCGTACAACTGCAGTTTGGATTTGTTCAAACATGGTATGATTGTTAGTATTTAGGTGCATTGCATATCCATCATCCAACACGGATACCAGCTTCAAAACTAAGTTTAACATTGAACCTTTTGGGAAATGCATACAAAGATTATCTTCTAAAATACTGTTGAATAGATTTGAACAGAACATAGCATGAGTGTTACTTATTAAGTGCTGATCAAGATTGCAGGCAGTAGGGAAAAAGGTTAAATGTTTGACCATATGACATACAGGTTTATTTACATAGAAAGTTAGACCCTTTAACAAAGTAATTTATTAGAATAAATGTATTGGTCATGGTCCATGTGAAGGATACAGGCTCTTGAGTCTTGAGAGCCTCTTGTTACTTTCATTAGAAAAAGAGAGCACTTATTGTAAGTAGATGATCTAGCTCAGAAGGCTGAGACATATTTGAGGGTCTTCACATATTTATTACTGATTTTTCTTTCTCTTTGTAATGTTTGAAAATAGCAAAACTCATGAAATTGAGGGACTCAAATCTATGGCGGGTCCCAAATCTATGGCAGATTCCAAATCTATGGCAGAAAGTGACGTAACAAAGGATTTCTCTGTCTCCAAATCTATGTCAGATTTAGTTGTCCCCAAATCTATGTCAGGTTTAGTTTTACAAATTTTGGGTCGATTTAATCATTCCTTAATTATCTACAAAAGTAAACTGCAAGAACAAAACATTTTGCAGATTGTTTTTCAGTGTGATCGATACAAAAAAAACTAAAAACACACACACACTCACAAAAGACTAAATTGAAATGACAGAGTTTAGTTTGTTGTCTGGTTTGTTTTTTATGTTTTTTTTTGAGTGGTTGCATATCTCTTTTTAGCTCACCTGGCCAAAGGCCATGTGAGCTTTTGCCATCACTCGGCGTCTGTCCGTCGTCCATCCGTCCGTTAACTTTTATTCAAAAATCTTCTTCTCTGAAACTACTGGGCCAATACTTACCAAACTTGGCCTGTATCATCACCAGGGTATGCACTTTCAAGTTTATGATTTTTATGTCCGTAGACCAAACCACATGGCCGCTCTTACTAAAAATAGAACATAGGGGTAAATTGCTGTTTTTTGCAAATTACTCGAAAACCGTTACAGATATCAGAAATCTGACATGGGGTAAAAATGATCACCATGATGAGATCTACCCACTGTGCAATTTTGAAGAAAATCTGAAAACCCATCTCAGAGTTATAGCCCTTTTCCGTAAAATTTTCAAAATTTTTGCCTTTTTTATTTTTTATTTCAAAAAGATATAGGTCAAGTGTAAATTGCAAAAATGTTCAGCATTTCAAGATCTACTCACCCTGAAATTTTAAAGAAAATCCATAAACCCTTGTAGAAGTTATTGCCCTTTTTTCACCGAATTTTTTTAATTTTCGTATTTTTTGTCTTTCATTTCCAAAACTATAGAAGATGAAGGTTAAGTGTAAATTGATAAAATGTTTGCCATGTTGTGGCGACTTCAAAACTGGTGTTGAAAATTGTTCATTAACTGCCATTTTCAAAATGGCCACCAAAAAAGGCGGGAAAATTCATCATTGTCTGATTTCAATGAAATTTTGTTTCCAAATAGGTTTTGATGTTACATCTTCAAAACTGATGTTAAAAATTGTTTGTTGACCGCCATTTTCAAAATGGCCACCAAAAAGGCGGGAAAATTCAACATTGTCCGATTTCAATGAAATTTGGTTTTCAAATAGGTACTGATGTTGCAACTTCAAAACTTTTGTTAAGAATTGTCCGTTGACAGCCATTTTCAAAATGGCCACCAAAAAAGGCGGGAAAATTCAACATTGTATGATTTCAATGAAATTGGTTTCTAAATAGGTATTGATGTCGCAACTTTAAAACCGATGTTAAAAATTATTTGTTGACTGCCATTTTCAAAATGGCTGCCAAAACAGGGGGGAAATTTCAACATTGTCCTATTTCAATGAAATTTTTTTGTCCAAATAGATATTGATGTTGTGACTTCAAAACCGATGTTGAAAATTGTTGGATGACCGCCATTTACAAAATGACGTCTCGATTTCAAAACCAATGTCGAAAGTGGTCCTTAGCATAAACGTTTTTTTGTCAAAAAAGCCCAACAAAGAAATGTAGTAAAACATGATCAGACTTTAAATACTGTTCAAAATATTAGTGGTGTTCGAGGTACTAAAGTTTGAGACTGAAGATCAACTGTATAACTTACAATGTAACCATGATTGTGGCAACTGAAAGCCAGGTGAGCGATACAGGCTCCTGAGAGCCTCTAGTTCAAAAACAAAGATTAATTTTTTTTGTGGAAACATCCATGTAAAAATCACAAGTTTTCCAAATGAATTTCAACAATAGCTCTACAGATCAAGTAGTCTTAGAGACGAATGTTTCTTGTTAATGATGGACAAGCACAAAGCAATTTTGAAAACCCAGACATTTAGAAAGAGTTCAGTAAAATTATTAACCATTTCTTTGTCAGACTGCTGAATTTCGATTATTTTCTTATAGTTTGTTCAGTGCCAGTGTGCTAAATTGTATATTTTGGCATTCATTTTTTAGGGGACCTGATAGTTTTAGGCTGAGAATTTTTCGTATTTTCCTCATAAGGTATGGGTAAAATTAGGGTTAAGGTTAAGGGTTTTGGTTAGAGTTTGGAAATGGGTCTGGGCCAGTATCATATTGTGAGGTTACAGGTAGGGTGAGCTAACTAGAACCAGGCCCCTAGAGTAAACCAAGCCTGATGTTATTTGACACTCGTTGTCAACGTCGGATGCAATAGTGGTTTGTGACATCAAGTAACAAGCAATACTACAGTATACCTTATACATGTAATGATGAAAATATTTTTAAAGCATAATATTTGTATAAAATGATTGTAAAGTTTTGCAATTTAGACTTTGATCCCTTTGATCCCTTTAGGATAGACAGTGCTCGTATTATAGCTCATTTTAAGTTGATCATATAAAGAAACAATTTGACAAATGATGCACATCCCATTTGAAATGAAAATACAGTAACATAATAAAATATAAAAATATCAAGAATAAATCAGATTTTATAGTTCAGATTGCATTTTTGCGTACTTCAAGCAACAAAAGTATTTTTTGTTTTAAGTCTGAATAAATCTAACTCATTCCAGAAACTAGAATGCATTAGTTTTCCTATAGTTCATTATGTTGATTATGAACAGTATAAGAGGGTCAAACATTTGTCCAAAAAAAGGAGAGGGACCATTTTGTGGCAAACAAATTGAATTTTACTTCTTTACTTCCTCTGCAAAAATAAATATTTGTTCTGAATAAAATGATTTTTATTACACAACTGACCAAAATTGCACTGATATTTCAGTTCACTTCCAAACTTCAAAACATTGAGTTATCCTGCAGACAGTGCAGTCATATTAATGCTGTTTTTAACTTCAAGCTAAGGTTGGTTGAAAGATGGTGTTATATGTTTTAGCTATAAAGGGCACAATGTGCACTAAATATCTTACTCGTAAAAGAGTTGCATTTTTTTCACTTGTCATCTTTGATTTAAATCGCTATCAATGAAAGGAATATAATTCTGCTGACTGTGGCTTTCAAGACATTTTGTGTTTGATAATTACTTACAATATTGGTGTATTTGCACTCATATTATGTGTTATAGAAATTAAGCTTTTCTTATGGTTGTTTACAATGTTGTTTGTAAATAGATATTTTTCATTTCTTTCTTTGAGATAGTGTGAATATGCTATAGATTTGGAATGTCAAGACTGCCATAGATTTGGCATTGCGTAAATCTGCCATAGTTTTGGGATTTGCGACATCTGGATCTACCATAGATTTGGGATCACTTAAATCTGCCATAGATTTGGGGTTGATGACGTCAGAATCTGCCATAGATTTGGAATCTACCATAGTATTGAAACCCGCCATAGATTTGAGTCCTACATATGCTTCTACAAAGCAAGATACATTTAACAGAAAAACTGTTGTATTTGACCAGGTTGGACAGATTATAATGCAGGCTTCTGGAGCTACTAACATAAAGAGGACTACATTAGAACTGGGAGGCAAAAGTCCTAATGTAATATTTGCTGATTGTGATTGTAAGTTTAACTGGATATAGGAAACAATCATCAGAAAAAATTATTTTTAGTTGTTTTTAAAAAGATGCAAAAAATTTATAGCAACAAATTATTAAGAACCCACTAAGATAAGCAACAGTGAAAATTAATATGTATACAGTATCTTATGATAAGAATTACTGGAAAGGGCAGAATAAAAAAAAATCTGTGTTTCCGGTAACCCTACCGACCCTAGATTTTTGGGGCCAAAAATGCCTACCCTAAAGATTTTTTGGCAATTTTTAAAGAAGCACTGTTAAAGTCCAGAAGTTACTCTCTATAAGTCTATGTAAAAAGTTTTGGAAAAATTTTTTAAAAAATGCCTACCTACCGACCCTAATTTCAAAGAGTATGTTACCGGAAACACAGGTTTTTGTCTCGCCCGTGATGAAAGTCGCGGAAAGCGAGACATAGGCCTGCAAAGTATGACGACAGCGACGGCCTTAACTTTTACTAAATACAGGATATTTTGAAAACCCTTTGATGTAGGAACATCATATTTGGTCCAGTGGTAGAACTAACCAAGTGCTACATGACGGACATAAAATTAGGTGACCTTGACCTCAATTGCACTGTCCAGTGGCCATGTTAAGTTTCTCTGCTAAAGTCCATTTCTCAATAACTAGAAGAGGTAGGTTGATAATATTTGGTATGTAGGTTGGTCTTTGGTAGTACATGTCAGTCTTGCAGGTAACTTTTGTCCTTGACCTCAATTTTACGGTTGAGTGGCCAGGTTAAGTTTTTCTGCTTAAGTCCATTTCTCAATAACTGGAAGTCGTAGGTTGATAATATTTGGTATGTAGGTTGGTCTTGGGTAGTGCATGTCAGTCTGGCAGGTAACATTTGTCCTTGACCTCAATTTTACGGTTGAGTGGCCATGTAAAGTTTTTCTGCTTAAGTCCATTT
>MJUU01005827.1:166485-187189 GCA_002080025.1 Modiolus philippinarum
AAGTTTTTCTGCTTAAGTCCATTTCTCAATAACTACAAGTGGTAGGTTGATAATATTTGGTATGTAGTTTGGTCTTGGGTAGTACACATCAGTCTGGCAGGTAACTTTCGCCCTTGACCTCAATTTCACCGTTGAGTGGCCACATTAAGTTTTTCTGCTCAAGTCCATTTCTCAATAACTGCAAGTGGTAGGTTGATAATATTTGGTATGTAGGTTGCTGTTGGGTAGTACATGTCAGTCTGACAGGTAACTTTTGTCCTTGACCTTAATTTTACGGTTGAGTGGCCATGTTAAGATTTTCTGCTTAAGTCCATTTCTCAATAACTAGAAGGGGTAGGTTGATAATATTTGGTATGTAGGTTGGTCTTTGGTAGTACATGTCAGTCTTACAGGTAACTTTTGTCCTTGACCTCAAATTTACGGTTGAGTGGCCACGTTAAGTTTTTATGCTTAAGTTCATTTCTCAATGACTACAAGTGGTAGGTTGATAATATTTGGAATGTAGGTTCGTCTTGGGTAGTACATGTCAGTCTGGCAGGTAACTTTTGTCCTTGACCTCAATTACATGGTCTAGTGAACATGTTAGTTTCTCATTATCTGTTAGTGGTAGGTCAATGATATTTTGTATGTTGGTTGGTCTTGGACAGTGCTTTACAGTTTGCCATATGACTTATGCATGTGACCTTAATTTCACAGTCTAGTGAGCATGTTCAATTTTCTGATAAGTTCATTTAGATTTCAATCAAAAAATCAAAAACGTTTCAATCACTAATTTGGATGTCATAATGCTGCAACATCATGTTTGGCAGAAATGTTTTCAAATGCAATTTTATCATGAATTCTTGGTGTCACATGACGAAACGTACAGACCCTTTTGCTACAAGAATGCAAGCTTAACAGAGAAACAAAATATTTCAAACCCATAAAAATTAGCCACTTTACAGTATCAGTGTCCTAAGAATTGCATGCTACAATACTCAACCCAGAATATTGATGTTTTGTTGAAAGACAACACAAATCAATACCTTATCAATTTTTTTTTCTCCCTATGACCAATTACTTTTGAATGAAATAAGATACTACATGTATCTAAATTAACATCATTCAAGTTAAAAGTCAGTTGAATACTATAACAAATATTAAAGAAGAAGTTTTTCTGAATTGTTGGAAACTTTCCTTTTGGTTTTTGCGTCGCCTGCTGTAAGCAGAATCGACACAAAGGGATTACTATCTGTCGTCTTACGTCGTCGTCCTGCGTCGTCTGTCGTTTTTTGAATCTGCAACTGCTTCAAAACTACTAGTCCAATTCCAACCAAACTTTCAGGATATGTTGTTCACTTGGTGTTGTTGTGCACCTAATACTCGGAATTTTGATTTTACAGATTTTAGAGGTTCAATGAGCCAAAATTGCTCATTTGTGAGTCTGTCAGTTTTAATCCGCAACTCCTTCAAAACTGCTCGTCCAATTCCAACCTTTCAGGATATGTTATTCACCTGGTGTAGATGTGCACCTGATACTTAGAATTTTGATTTTACAGATTTTAGAGGCTCATGGAGCCAAAATTGCTCATTTGTGAGTCTTTCAGTTTTTGAATCCCCAACTCCTTTAAAACTGCTAGTCCAATTCCAACCAAACTTTCAGAGTCCAATTCCAACCAAACTTTCAGGATATTTTTTCACCTGGTGTAGATTTGCACCTGATACTTAGAATTTTTATTTTATATATTTTAGATGTTCATGGAGCCAAAGTTTCTCATTTGTTATTCTGATTAGTTAATCCTCAACTTCATCATAGCTATAAGTCAGATTCCAACCAAACTTGCAGGATATCTTGTTCACCTGATATTGTTGTGCATCTGATATGTACTATTTTGATTTAAAAGATTTTTAGGTTCACTGAGCCAAAATAGCTCATTTGTTAATTTAGTTTGTTAATGTGGTATTCTTTCAAAACTATAAGTCACATTCCAACTGACCTTTCATAATTTGTTGATCACTTGATTTAATTGTGCACCTGATACTTACAATTTTGATTTTTACAGATTTTAGAGGTTCACTTGGCCAAAAATGGCTCTTCTGTAGTGCAGGCGACACAAGTGTTCCATGGAACACCCATCAATTTTTTCCAAAATCTTTCAATTGATTAAGTGCTTTTGGGTAAATAATTGGACAGAAGTCATAATGCTAAAATCTGAAGGATTGTATGGTATAACAGACTTGTACTGAAGGGTACACATGGAACAAGAAATCAAAATTTTATGCATAGTGGGTCTTTTTATGAATGTTGTCTCCCCCTTTGAATGTCCTAAATATGAAACTCAGACCCAGTCAAAGATTTAAGTTGAGAGATGATTTTGTTTCCAATGTGGCAGTCTATCAAACTTTGCAATTGGGAGCTGTTTAGGACCTAAATCATTCCCAACAAAGTACTTCAAAGTACTTAAGATTGCAAATTGATTAGAATATTTTATGTATTTGTAGTGGATGATGCAGTAGCAGCAGCTCAGGAGGCTGCCATGACAAATGCAGGACAATGCTGTGTTGCAGGAACTAGGACATTTGTTGAGGAATCTATCTATGATGAGTTTGTTAAGAAATCTGTAGAGGTTGTAGCAAAAAGGAAAGTTGGAGATCCATATGAAAATGGCACAGTTCAAGGACCTCAGGTAATTTTGAATAAATTTCTGAATATTTTACATAACTCAGTTTAAGATTGCTTTCACTTTTAACTATTTACAATGAGTTTTATATTAATGTTAACTGAAAGATCAGTGCTAGCAAAGTAGTCATTTAGTAGTAATTTATATCATTATTCCTCCCCTTTAAACTATATCTTGTAAGCACAACACCTCTTAAACTACAAAGAAGATTTTAATGAAACTTAATTCCAAGGAATGACACCATATGAAGATGTGCATGAGAGAATATAATTATTGTGAAACACTGTGAAGGGGAGATAATTTGACTCTGACTTTTCAATGATTCCTTCAGAAAAAATTGCCTTATAAGGATTTAAATCTAAACAAAGTAAGGACAATATACGCAGATGAATTTTTGTCTGACAGTGCAAAGGGGAGATAATTTGACTTTTGTGGCTTTGCTATAATCATCTCTAGGTTCAGTTGAGGTAAAAATAGGAGTCAAATCATGATAGTCTGAAACTTTGTGTGTTAAAACTTATTTTTTCTGTACAATATAACATTAAAAGAGAATTAATATTAAACATTATTTTGAATACATAGGTTGATGAGGAACAATTCAACAAAATCTTAGATTTAATCAATTCTGGAAAAAATGAAGGAGCGACACTAAGTTGTGGTGGATCCAGACAAGGCGACAAGGGATATTTTATTCAGCCTACAATTTTCTCTGATGTACAGGACAACATGAGGATTGCCAAGGAGGAGGTATGTCAAAATATAGGAATCATTTCACCAGACTTCTGTCTGTCAGTACACTATTTGTGCCACACTAATCCTCAGAACTTATGACAATTTAGTAACATCTTTAACAGTTACTTAATGACTTAGACGTCTTGATTTTGCTAGAAAGTGGATGTTTTAAACAAATATTCTGTATGATAAGGTATTAAACTGTGATTATACCCCACGCAACAAAGTTGCGGAGGGTATATAGTTTTTGACTGGTTCGTCCCTCCGTCCGTCTGTCATCACTAAGGGGGTACATCATTTGTCCTTTGTTCACATTTCTTATGTCCAACTTAAAAAAGACAGATCTACTAATGTTATCCCTAAGTAAAAGGAAAAGTACATTTGGAGTTTTCAACCAACCCACTTCAGAAAAACAGACAAATTAAGGCTAGTAGAGGTGTTTTCATACTTAAGCATGCAGAGCTTCGAATTTTTATAACACATGTCAAAATTTTTATGAAACGTTATGGTATACAAATATTTTTGTTAACTTGTGTAGCCAGAGAATAAAATTAACCTGTTGCCCTGACTGACATATGATCCCAGTACCCCGAGGACGACAGTCCATCACTCTAACGCCTTAGAAAAGGGAGTACCCACTAGTGCTGCTAATAATATACTATAACTTCTGTTTATGGACAAGGAGCTCGGCCACCTTAGCATTTTGATTTTTGAATGATTTACATAAATGTACATGTATTCCTTCAAACAATGACTTTATGTACATTGTAGTTGTCAGTCATGATGATCTTAAGGTCTGTATTTAGGAAAATCCAGTTATTGTCTTGCCGGCGACAAAAGTTGAGGAAAGCGAGACATAGGCGTACACAGTATGATGCAGCGACGGCAATGGTATTAACTTTAACTAAATGCAGAATATTTTGAAAACTGTTTGGTGAAGGAACATCATGTTTGGTCCCGTGGTAAAACTGATCAAGTGCAACGCCAAGGACATAAAATCATGTGACCTTGGCCTCAATTGTACGGCCCAGTGACCATGTTAAGTTTCTCTGCTTAAGTCCATTTCTCAATAACAATAAGTGGTAAGTCTATAATATTTAGTATGTAGGTTGGTCTTGGGTAGTACATGTCAGTCTGGCATATGACTTTTGTCCTTGACCTCAATTTCACAGTCTAGTGGCCATGTTAAGTTTCTCTGCTTAAGTCCATTTCTCAATATCTAGAAGTAAGTGATAGGTCAATAATATTTAGTATGTGGGTTGATCTTGGGTAGTACATGTCAGTCTGGCATATTACTTTTGTCCTTGACCTCAATTTCATGGTCTAGTGGCCATGTAAAGTTTCTATGCTCAAGTCCATTTGTCAATAATATAAGTGATAGGTCAATAATATGTTGAATGCAGGTTGTTATTGGGTAGTGCATGTCAGTCTGGCATATGACTTTTGTCCTTGACCTCAATTTCATGGTCTAGTGGCCACGTTAAGTTTCTCTGCTTAAGTCCATTTCTCAATATCTATATGTGTTAGGTCAATGATATTTAGTATGTAGGTTGGTCGTGGGTAGTACATGTCCGTTTGACTTATGACTTTTGTCTTTGGCTTCAATTTCACGGTCTAGTGAGCATGTAAAATTTCTCAGTATTTGTTAGTGGTAGGTCAATGATTCTATGTATGTGGGTTGGTTTTGGGTAGTGCATGATCTTACGCCTGTGACCTTTATTTCATTGTCTGGTGAGCAAGTCTAGTTTCTCAAAATGTATTAATGGTAGGTTAAAGATATTTGGTATGTGGGTTGGTTGCAGATAGTACATAATGGCTTGCTATATGGCTTTTGTATGTCCAAATTTCACAGTCTAGTGAACATGATCAGTCTCTGATTAGGTCTGTTAGATTTCACATCTATTTGGATTCACACTTGTTAGTTTCTGATTCAAATGTCATAATTTGAAATGTTGTAGCATTATTAAGAATGATGTCACTTGTAACAGATCATTCCCTGATGATATGTTGGATCATTGAAACTGGAATTTTGTTAATGTGTATTTCAAAATGGACAATAATCAAATGTCATAATATCAACTGTAGCATCACAATGAACAACAGTTTCATGTGAAAAAACAACATTACCCTGATGATTTGCTGAATGTTGAAACTGGTTAGAATTTTATAAATTTGTATTCGAGCTTATAAAATAGTGTCTTATATTACAAGAATTTTTGTTGCAAGGTATCCTTTTTGACTTTATATATTTTTATTTCCTTGTATACACAACTTTATCATACTCCCACAGTAATTAAAGGTGACCAAGGAAAATTGTATTATTTATTATGTTAAACAACGGACTAATTTCTTCTTCTTCAGATATTTGGTCCTGTTCAACAGATATTAAAGTTCAAAACTATGGATGAAGTATTGGAGAGAGCGAACAATACAATGTATGGTCTTGGTGCAGCTGTTTTTACATCTGATATAAACAAAGCCATGATGTTTTCCCAAGGAGTCCAGGCAGGCACTGTATGGTAGGTGTAAATGTATAAAATATGAAAAAGAAAGCAAATGGGCTAAATTGAAGGAGACAACATTCCATCTCCAGGTTAAAACGACCCAAAACAAAGCATCTAGGGGTCACCGTATGGTCTTCAAGCAAGCCCTAAATGGCCCCCAAAAAAGTGAATAAATCAATGGAAATAAACCACATCCAATAACCCGAATATCAAGAAACTAAAATTTTATTAGAAGACAAGCCAATGACCAACATATATATATATATTGTACAAAAAGTACATTTGTACATGCAAACACATGCGTAGAGAATTAATAATCAGCCTGATGAAGCCTGTGGAAGGGCGAAAATTTGCTGTGAATTTAACATCAATTTGCATTTTAGTGTCGTTATAATTATTTTATACAGAAACTTATTGTACAAAAGGTATATATTGTCTTTGTTGATCAAATGTTCTGCCTAATGAGGTATTTAGTTGCAAACTGAAGATAACAGTGAACACCTAGAATTACAATCACATGCCACAATCCATAAGGGAACTGCACTATTGAATTCACATAACAGACCAGAGACAAACGTAAACAAGGATAGCAACTGGGGCAAAAGCTTGCAGTAGAGGTTAACCAGTTTATTGGTACCCAAACCTCCCCTTTTCTTTATCCCACTTCCTTATAGTATAATAAACATACGCACTGAATATGCACTAAAAACTATTGTATAATAAACATAAGCCCACCTGGACTTAAGGCCATCTGAGCTAATGTCACCACTTGGCCTTTGCCTTCTTCAATTCATCTATTGAAAACTTTTTAAAATATCACCACCACTGAAACCTACTAACAAGTACAAAAAACCTTGTCTAAATCATTACCAGGATATCTAGATCCTAAATATTTGATATCCTTATTAGTGTCAATCCATTTTGTATTGACTGGATAGTTATTTGCAGCATTAGTCTATTGTCTATTAGAATTATTTTCATTTTATGTTTATTATCATTTCATGTAATTTGTAATTTTGTTGGTATTATTTGGCTTCTTTGGTGAGCAAATTGCAAATAAAATATTCTTCATCTTCTTCTGATGAGATCAATCAACAAACCTACTTAAATAGGACATGGGAGAAGACTGTTTTGTTGACAAAGACCTCAAAAACTGTTACATAAGAAATTCTAAAACTATGTAAGAATGATCAACATGACATTAAACTAACCTCTAATTTGAAAAAAATATGGTAAACCTTATTTTTATAAATCCCCCTCCTCCGCATTAGCCGGGTAGTGTATCGTGATCATGGGGACTGTTTATACGTCTTTTCGTACCTTGGTCTCTGCCATAGGGGTACACACTTCGTAGTGACAACTCCCTAGACCACTTAGTGAAATTCACTGAAACTTTCGCAGAATGCCATTGTGCACCAACTGTTTTTGATTTGATTTGATTTTTTTTTATTTCTGGTCTGGAATTAAATGGGGAAGGGGGTATACATTAGTGAATTCTCTTTCCTATATATGCCAGGGTTGACATTACCCATTATTTCATATATACATGTATCTTCCATTTGTTGTAAATGTTTCAAATATTTGCTTTTGAAAACACTGGACCAAATTTTGTCACAGCAGGCCTGGGTGGTCCCTTTAAAGTTGATTATGCAACATGGTGACCAGCTAAGAGCAGTTTAATATTGGACCTTTAAGGAAAATATGTTCCGAGATCTTCTTATATGGAACTACTGTGCCATTATAAACCATACTTGGTAGCCACCATCATTTAGCGTAACCTTTAAAGATGGCAATTATGATATTTATACCCAATCAAAGATGGCTTCAAGAATGGAACGTATTTAACAAAGGACCTAATTGGAAATGTAAGATATTTTCTGAAACTAATTGGCTAAGTTTAACAAAATTTGGTCACAATAGTCCTTTTGTGGTTTTCTACATGAAATTTGATTATTATGATCCTGCCTCATTATACACATGTAGATGGCCCACAAGGGGTTACATAGTGAATGTTCTGTCCTGAAACCAGGAGGCTAATTTCAACTAAATATGGTTGAAATTTGTTCTTGTGTGGTCCCCTTTAAAAATCCTGTCCCTGCCTTATCCAAGATGTCCATCAGCAGGAAACAATGTTTTACATTTGATCCTATAAATAGATGCAACAAAATTTAACATATATCCCTGCTGATAAAGCACATTTTGATTATCTGCTCTTAAACTACTAAAGCCAACTGAATCAAGCTTTACAGGAAGGATTTATGGAAGGTCCATTACAAACATTGCTCAGTTTCTTCTAAAAAAAAGCATAAAAATAAAAACAAAAAACAAAAGCAAAAGGAAAACAAAATAGCTGTCATTGCTGCTAGTAAATTAAGTTCAGTGTTTAATTGCTTTCTTTCGTATTTTTCATTTTTGTCTTGTAAAACGTAGTTGTAGGATGACTTAATACATCACACCAAAATAGTATAGAGATAAATGTACAAACACTAAGCTTACTGGTCTTTATTCATAGAAACAAAAATATTTTACTGGATATATTTTTCAGGATAAATTGTTACAATGTAGTAACTCCACAGGCACCATTTGGTGGATTTAAGATGTCAGGTCTGGGAAGAGAACTGTAAGTTTGTGCTTGTTCATTTTAAGTGTTTTCATCAGTTCTGTGTTCATTAATGAATGAATATATAATGAACAAAAAAGGTGTAGCAACAATTGTTCTAAATAATAAGTGTCTATTTTGCAGGTTACCAAATGTCAATTCATAGATTTAATTTTACATTTCTTAGCTGGATTTAAGTCCGACTAATCATCAGCATTAAGTCTATCCATAAATTCTGAATATTGAGTTAATCTTGTGCAAACTTGATCCAAAAAGAAAAACATTGAAAAAGGGGGGATATGCAAAAATGCCTGATTTGTCCTTTTTATGCAACGAAAGTGAACTGTAGGTTTTCAATTTCCAGAACTGGTTATGTAATGGTGGTCTTAATGAAGTGGTTCTTGCACCTTTTTGGAAAAAATGAAAATTGCTTATGGGGAAAAAAGTCCATGTTAATTTTTGGATCATACACATGTAATTTGAATTGGATATCTTGTACACCCTACCTGACAAAATGAAGAATTTTTTGGGGTCGAATTAAAGCAAATATTTGAAAATTTGAGAGTGATCAGAATTTATCAGTATCTAATCATTTTTGTAAAAATTAAAAACTGTTGAAAATGTGTTGCTTAACTTTTTTTGTTCAGTATACTTTATCAGCAGTAAGGAATAACTTGACATTAATTGAAAAATTCCAAGAAAAAAGTACTTATATTCATCTAGACATTTTGTGTACTTTATATTTATAATAAAAAGGAATGTATTCTCATTCATTTTATTATTTGCATTTATTTTCTTTTCAGGGGAGAATATGGTATTAACAATTACCTTGAAGTAAAGAATGTAAGTTGATTGTATTATTTTAGGATGACAAACTTTAAACTTTAAACACTTGACTGAAATGTTGTTCCACTTAATCTAAATAATCATTTTTTTAACTATTAAACAGATTTTTGGTTCGCCTCAACGAAGTTGAGGAGGACTATTGGAGTACCTCCAGCTTCCTTGTCCGCGTCGGCGTCCGCATTTAGGCATATATCTTGGTAACTATGAAGAGTAGGGTCATCAAACTTTGTGTACAGATGCATTTTGGGCTATCTCACAGCCTCCAAGAAAATTAGGTCTCTTTGACCTATATTTTCCGCTTGACTGGCTTTTGTTTAATTTTAGGTCATCTCAGTAACTGTACATGGTAGGATCATCTAACCTTGTGTGTGCATGCATCTTTGGCGGTAGGTCAGCATCCAGGCAAAATTAGGACATGTTGACCTATTTTTTTGGCATAATCAACTTACATTCAAGTTTACGTCCGAGTTCAGATCTAAGTAACTGTACACCTCTTTTGGAATTTTCAAAATGGCTGCTGTTGCCATGGAAACTAGAAAAAGGAGGGAAAATTCAGAGTGCCTCAAATTAGATGAAACTTTATAGGAAAGTTGCCTAGCATCCATAGAAATGATTTTGGTTCTCAAAATTTTCAAAATGGCTGCCATTTCCATGGAAACTTGAAAAAGGCCGGAAAATTCAAAGTGTCTGAAAATGGATGAAACTTTACAGAAAGGTTGCCTTGCATCCATAGAAATGATTTTTATACCCCCATGAACATAGTTCAGGGGGGTATATAGGAATCACTTTGTCCGTCTGTCCGTCTGTAACAGTTTTCTCAGTAAATACTAATCACTGTCACTTGAAATTTTGTATGCAAGTTTAAATGATGTCCTATACTGCAAGTAGCGATTTCAGGTTTGCTGAACATCTTCCTGTTTACCGACTTAATCAATTTTGGAACATCTAACGTCACTTGTAGAAATTTTTCGTAACAGTTTTCTCAGTAACTACTAATCACTACGGCTTGAAATTTTGTAAGCAAGTTTGCAATGATGTCCCATACTGCAAGTAGCAATTTCAGGTTTGCGGAACATCTACTTCCTGTTTGCCGACTTATCAATTTTGGAACATCTTACATCAGTTGGAGAAATTTTTCGTAACAGATCTCTCAGTAACTACCTATCACTGCCACTTGAAATTTTGTATGCAGGTTTGAAATGATGTCCCATTCTGCAAGTAGCTATTTTAGGTTTGTCGGACATCTACTTCCCGTTTACAGAATTACTCAATTTTCGACATCTTTCGTCAATTGTAGAAAGTTTTCGTTACAGTTTTCTCAATAATAACTTATTACTGCCATTTGAAATTTTGTATACAAGTTTAAAACAATGTCCAATACTGCAAGTAGCGAATTCAGGTTTATCAGATATCTACTTCCTGTTTTCTGACTTACTTAATTTTTAGCTCACCTGGCCAAAGGCCATGTGAGCTTTTGCCATCACTTTGCGTCCATCGTCCGTCCGTCATCTGTCCTTCGTCCGTCCGTCCGTCCGTTAACTTTTATTCAAAGATCTTCTCCTCTGAAACTACTGGGCCAATACTAACCAAACTTATCCTGAATCATCACCAGGGTATGCTCTTTCAAGTTTGTGATTTTTATGACCGTAGACCAAACAACATGGCTGCTGTTACTAAAAATAGAACGTAGGGGTAAATTGCAGTTTTTTGCAAATTACTCGAAAATCATTACAGATATCAAAATTCTGACATGGGGATAAAAATGATCAACATGATGAGATCTACCTGCCCTGCAATTTTGAAGAATATCCGTTATCCGTCTCTGAGTTATTGCCCCTTTTCTGTAAAAATTTTAGTTTTTCGTTACTTTTAGTCTTATATACTGAAAACGGTAGAAGAAAGAAGTGAAGTTTATACAACAAAAATGGTCAGCATTGTAGGATCTACATGTCCTGCAATTTTGGAGAAAATTGATAACCCACATAGGAGTTGTTGCCGCCTTTTCTTTGAATTTTCACAATTTTCTAACGTTTTTACTTTCATTTCAAAAACTGTTTGAGATAAAGGTTAAATGTGAATTGTGAAAGTGTTGAGGTTTTCCAGAACTACAATTTCTACATATGTCCAGTAGGTTTGCATCTCATCCAAGATGGCTGCCAGCGGGGAAGATAGTTTAACATAGGACCTTATAGGAAATGCATTCAAAGATCTTCTTCTCTGAAACTACCAAGTCAAACTGAACCAAACTTGGTCACAATAGTCCTTGGGTGGTCCCCTTTAAAGTTTGTGATTTTTACATTCGTATCTCATCCAAGATGGCGGTCAGCGTGGAGCACAGTTTAACATAGGGACCCTCTGGGGAATGCATTCAAATGTTTTCTCCTCTGAACCCACTGAGCCAATTGGAACCAAACTTGCTTACAATAGTCTTTAGATGTTTCCCTTCAAAGTTTGTGATTTTTATGATCATGCCTCATTCAAAATGGCCGCCAGCAGGGAACATAGTTTAACATAGGGACTCTATGGGAAATGCATTCAAATGTATTCTCCTCTGAACCTACTGAGCCAATTGGAACCAAACTTGGTTACAATTGTCTTCGGGTGATCCCTTCCAAAGTTTGTGATTTTTAGTTTGTACCTCATCCAAGAATGCAAATGTAACATCTGGTGAACTGATTTATAGTATGAATGGATGGTCTGTTGGTGACAATGAATAAAACCAGTCACCAGGTGAGCGATACAGGCTCATGTGAGCCTCTAGTTAGGTATTTCTCATCAATTTTAGAAACTTTTTGTAACATTTTTACAAAATTTTTAGCACATAATGCCAGTGTGCGTTGTTAACTGTTTTGTTTTCAAATTATTTTGAAGATATTCTACTGGGGGAGTGGGGGGTATCATTTTGTGGCCCACCAGGCCACAGTTCTTCTAGTTTTGGCTCAGAATTTCACTTGTATATTTTGTGGAAAAAGGGGGAGGTATATCATCATGTCCATATTTGTACTGTGTCAACACCTGTATTGTGTCCATGTACACTTAAATTTGCACTTGCCATATTGAATCAGGGTTCACTTAGCGGGGGCATAATTAGTTGCCATTCGGCGACAGCTCTAGTTCAGTATTTGCAACTGCCCGAATACGAAAAAATATTGGCAAAAAGTATCCTAGGCCAAGCCTACTTTGTCAATCAGAATCAATGAAACAAAGAAATATACATCTTACAGAGATTTTCAAAATTTGTTCTATTAAATGATTTAGTTAATTACCGATAAAAAGAAGGGGCTCGTCCATTATTGTTCACCAATATTTCTTGTATCAAAAACAAAACTTCCATTAATTTATATGAATTGGAAATACAATCAAAGATCTTCTTTATCTTAAACCATTATAACTGTTGGAATCAAATTAGGCCACAATAGACCTTGTGTGGTCCTCTTTAAAACAGTATTCATTCCCCCTCCTTTTCATTCGAAGTTTAGAGGGTATAGGAACACCCTGTCATTCTGTATTTCCATCCATTTGTCCACAGTTTTGTCCTCTTAAAACACTAAAAGGATTTATATGAACATTTACAAAAAAGAAGTACACTATATGTAGATGCGCATGAAGAAATATAATTTTACCTGATGCAATGAAGGCCAGATAATTTGACTTCAGCTTTTTGTTGATTCCTTCTGTAAAGATTAACTAGTAGAACAAGTCCTCTACAACTTCTGATAAGCATATGTGCATGAGGGAATATAATTGTTATCTGACACTTGCCCAAATGTACTCTGTACATCACACAATGATAATTTGGTCAGCTATTTAATTTTCTCATATTACCACAAAATCAAACAAATAAAAAAAACAATTTGAAGGTAACGTAAAGAACCCCAAAACCAAAAATCTATGCAGTGAATCTATGCTTACAAAAATTTAACATTAAAAATGCAACAAAGCACTCTAGAACGACACAGTATGGAGAGAGAATTCAAACCTGCATAAGTATGTTGAGTAGGAATTCTCACATATTTGGAATGTTTCTAAATCCTGATATAGATGTAATATTGTATATTTTCTTATATTTTAATCTTTTTCAGGTTGTAGTGAAAATACCACAAAAGAATTCCTAAGAAAGTGTTTGTTATATCCTGCCTGCAGAAATTCTGCAGTGAAAAAATAACTGTCACAATTTAAGTAAAAACAGTTGAATGGTTTTTACAGTTGATAGTAGTTTGTGCCATAAATAACATTTAGAGGTTTTTAAGTTCTGTAAACTATAAATTTTATCTTGGATATATGTACATATATATGTTATCATTTCCATCTATATGAAGTCTGTAAAAATACATTTTTTTGAAAGGTACAATAAAATACCGGTACTCCACAGATGTCCATGAAGTTTCACCTCAGGAATTTTTAAATTACAGTATTACAGATATATACCAGTATAATTGACCTTTATATTCATAATGGGTGTCTCGATAAAGGTGCCACGGAGCATTTTGCTCTGTGTGTATTGTATGTTGTATTTTCCATTGATGTTATGATAAATATTACATGGAGCTCATGTTTGGTCTATGTGAATTTATCATAACATCAAAGGAAAAAACATGATGCAATACACACAGAGCAAAATGCTCCATGGCATCTGTATCGGGATACCTGGTGTGATATTGTTGAAAGTGTGTGTGTATACCATCCTGTATATTTTTGACTGTATTTTTGTTCAGTTTTACTACATGCGTATTTTCATTGGATTTAATTATTGATTTGTTACATTTCAAGGTAAGAAGTTCAATTCTACAAGTACTGTATGAGATAAAAATTATTTTCTAAAGGCAAAAAGTTCTAACATGAGACATTCCTTTTCTAATGTTTTACATCTTAGATCTATATATACCGGTAGTCTCTAACATTGCTTCCCCTTTACTATGTATATTTCTCAAATCAAGCAAGTTAAATTTTCATATTTTAAAGTTGGAGGTTACGGAAAACTTTAAAATATGAGAAATTTAAGTTATATTTACAGAACAAGTGTGTATCTGTATCAGATTTACAATGAAGGGACGTGGAAATCATCGAGTCCGTCAGGACGAGATGGTTTCCACGCCCCTTCATTGTAAACCTGATACAGATAATCATGTGTTCTGTAAATGATTTGTGGAATGGTCCAATGAAAAAGCAGCAAGTCGTTAGATAAAGATATTTTTGGAAATTCTCAGCACGTTGGGTGTTACTTTTTCTAAGATGCAGTGGTTTCATACAATGAATCACACAAGGACAGACGTTGAATTATTAGAGCTTTCCAACACAGAAGAAGGGTAGATTTTAAAATGCCGTCAAGATAAGGAAAGCAGTAAATAATTCTTCTGTTGTTGATTTAGCACACAGATTGCCGAAAATACAGGAATGAACATAAACTGTTTTTTTTCAACAGTAAACCAGTATATGGGCTTTCTCGGTACATTTGAAACAATGGAAAAAACCGTGGAAAAGACCAGGGAAACGATCATTGACAGGAAAGCTCAGTTCAAGATTTAAAAAAAAAAGATGATAGAAAAAAAAAGATATGAACACAAAAGGATAAACTAACTAAACCGTCAATGTTTTCAATAAATAGAGAGAGAGAGAGTAGTGCCACACTGACATGCACATGCATTAGATGGATAAATTCAGTATGGATTCGAAGGCAGAATGGCGCTAAATATCTACCGAGATACGTGTATCTCATTATATGTGGGTAATTGCGGTAATTCAAAAGCAAGGGCATATGCGAAAAGGACTTTCTTGAAGAACAAGAGATTTGGTTGTAAAGTTGAGCATGCTGGCCATTTTTCAACCCAAATTGGATGAAAATGAATGAAATCCGGACAGCGTTTGTTTTTCCAGTTTTTTTTCAGATGACACAATTTTTTATTACATGTTTCACAAAAATTTGATGTTATTTTCTTTTTAATAAAATGTTTCGTTTTCAGAAATTATTTCCTTTAAAAATATATTCTGACCTCCAAAAGTGTACAATAACTGGAGATACAGAGGCGTACAATAACTGGAGTTACAGTCAGTATTGTACATTTGTGACATGCATTTAAGCTCCTCCCCTTTCCTAAATCCAACTGTATCTTATATATAGTACATTTTACTTCAAAGGAAAAACACAAAACCATTCCACAATTATTGATATTGGAAAAGTTATAAACAGGAGAATAATGTTAGACAAATGTTATACATTGTATATTTTCTGGAAAAAAGGGAGGAAGAGGGAGGTATATCATTGTTTCCATACTTGTATTGTGTCCACACACACTTAAATATACACCACTGACCAGATTGATTCAGGGTTCAATGAGCGGGGGTACATCTGGCTGCCATACGGTGACAACTCTAGTTTCTCTCATTCTTGTTCAATTTATGATTTAAAATGATCTCCGGAATCTTTGTTTTTATAAATATGCCACCATTTTGTTGCTACCATTGTTGCTGTGTGTATTTTCATGCCATTCATTTAAAGGGATATTGAGTGAAATATTTTATGTCACAATCTATAGATTGAGTAATATTAGTCATAAAAATGTAAAACACAATTAGGGCTGTTCCAGCAAAACATACATGGGACGGGGGGAAGGCACTTAAAAATTGTCATGACCACCCATAGATGCAAAATAGGATTTTTTTCTATTTGCTCATGAATTCTGACTTGAATAATAACACCCACTCATAGCAGCAATTTGAAAGTGCCTTCCCCCCAGTCCCATGTATGTTTTTCTGGAACAGCCCTTAGTCAAACAAAAATTCAGGTAAAACGGTCACAACATTTCTAGAAATTGACATGAGACACTTAAATCAATGGCCAGTTGGAGACCGAGAAAAAATCTATCCTCATCGATTCACCTTGCTATACTAGGGTGTGCACTGTAATTTAATGTAGGAAAGAATAGAAATGGATTGATTTAATATTTTTATGTTGCTGTGTAACGTTAATCAGAAGGTTTTTACTCTGATCAAAATATTTCAAGAATTTTTTATGTAATAGCATATATATATGCAAAGGCTTCTTTGTTTTGTTATGCTTTTTTTTTGCTTGTGTTTGTTTGTTTTCTTTTTGAAAAGTTACTTTGATGATTGTTTATGTCTGATTTTTGTCTCTCCCGCGACAATAGTCGCAAAAGCAAGACGTAGGCGTGCAAAGTATGACGGCAATGGCGTTAACTTTTACTATAATACAGGATATTTTGAAAACCCTTTGATGTAGGAACATCATATTTGGTCCAGTGGTAGTACTAATCAAGTGCTACCTGACGGACATAAAATCATGTGACCTTGACCTCAATTGCACGGTCCAGTGACCACGTTAAGTTTCTCTGATTAGATCCATATCTCAATAACTATAAGTGGTAGGTCAATGATATTTGCTATATGGGTTGGTCTTGAGTAGTACATGTCAATCTGGCATATGCCTTATGTCCTTGACCTCAATTTCACGGTCCAGTGACCACGTTAACTTTCTCTGATTAGATCCGTATCTCAGTAACTGTAAGTGGTAGGTCAATGATATTTGGTATATGGGTTGGTCTTGAGTAGTACATGTCAGTCTGGAATATGACTTTTGTCCATGACCTCAATTTCATGGTCTAGTGACCACGTTAAGTTTCTCTGATTGAATCCATTTCTCAATAACTATAGGTGGTAGGATAATAATCTAGTTTGTAAATTGGTCTTGAGTAGTACATGTCAGTCTGGCATATGACTTTTGTCCTTGACCTCAATTTTACAGTCTAGTGACCATGTTAGGTTTGTCTGATTAAGTCCATTTCTCAATAACTATAAGTTGTAGGTCCCTAATATTTGTTATGTAGGTTGGTCTGGGGTAGTACATGCCAGTTTGGCATATGACTTTTTTGCTTGACCTCAATTTCATGGTCTAATGAACAAAGTTAAGTGTTTCTGATTAGAATAGTTTCTCAATTACTGTAAGTGGTACAGTAACAATATTTGGCTTGTAGGTTGCTCTTGAGTAGTACAGGACTGTTTTAGCGACAAGCAGGGACGGCGAGACATCTATTAGGGTCCACTCTTGTTATATTTACGCATAAAATTACATATGTAAACGGCTGTTTTTGAGAATTAAGAAATTTTATAGATTATCTATTCATATTCATTTGAATGTCTTTATTCTATATAGCAATTTGATCTATAAATCTCATTAGTTATTTAGCCATCTTTATTGCAAGGTCAAACTATATTTCTAATAAAAAAGATTTAAAACATTTGTTAGATTTACCTAAAATACCAAAACCTGAAAACTCGTTATATAAGTAATCTGCATTAAAAATTTGTGTCAAGACGGAGCATTATATAACAAAATATACAAGGAGCTATAGTGGTTACTTTGTGTTTCATGATAGTGATGAGTCATTTCTGCTAACTTTTGTAAAATTGTGATAGAACTAGAGATTGTGTTTGATGTAACTGTTAACTGTATAAAAGTGCTGCCATTTTTTTTCTTATATGCACTTCCTTAAAATCTTTTTTAAGATTACAATGTAGTTATACCCCCACAAACAAAGTTTGGGGGGTATATTGGAATCACCCTGTACGTCCATCCATCTGTTCATCTGTCTGTTTGTCCATCTCTCCGTCCATGTACCTTGTAAGCGCATGTTCTCCTAAACGGCTGCTTGGATTTTGATGAAATTTTACACAGTTCTAGTATACCATCTGAAGATGTGCATGAAGTAGTATGGTTGCTGTCCAAAATTTTGAAGGGGAGATAATTTGTCTTTGAATATTTTCTGGAAAAAGGGGGGGGGGAAACCTTGTCAAAGCATGTTCTCCTTAACAGCTACTTGAATTTTGATGAAATGTTACAGAGTAGTTGTAGTACACCACCTGAAGATGTGCATGAAGTAATATGGTTGCTGCCCGAAATTTTGAAGGGGAGATAATTCATCTTTGAATATTCAATCGAAAAAGGGGGGAGTAACCTTGTCAGCGCATGTTCTCCTAAAAGGCTGCTTGGATTTTGATGAAATGTTACACATTTGTAGTACACCACCTAAAGGTGTGCATGAAGTAATATGGTTGCTGTGTGAAATTTTGAAGGGGAGGTAATTTGTCTGTGAGTATTTTGTGGAAAAAAGGGGGAGGTATATCATTTTATCCATACTTGTATTATGTCCACATATGTACTGTATCCACAACTGTATTGTGTCCACACACACTTAAATTTACACTTGCCATATTGATTCACGGTTCAATTAGCGTGGGGTATAACTGACTGCCATTCGGCGACAGCTCTACTTTTTGAATGAAATAAGAACTTACGGGTGATTATATTAACTAAGTCTATTTTGTTGAAGTTCTATAATACTAGACATATAGCCCCTCTATTTTAGCAAGTTAAGACTTTATCTATTGTTTTGAGGTATTCTCTGTCTCATTAATAAATATATTTTTGTCTTCAATCATCAAATAATACTGAAATAGGAAAAGGTGAGCTTATTATGGAGTTTTCAAATACTTTGAAAAAAGTGGGAATTCAATTTCTGCAGAAGAGTCTTAATCTGTGGCTAAAATGTGTGTCTTTTTACATCCATTTACATTATGTTGTCAGAAGGACAGGCATCCAATTTTTAATTACACATTCCTCACAAAGCAAATCTAGTCTTAGTGAAATCAAAAGATCTACTTTGGTGCAATAATTTTACATGAGAATTTTGTTTTTGCATTCACAGGGTTGCCACTCATTCTGAAAAACTGGAAAAACCCTTAAATTTCATTTTGAGCTTCAGGGCCTGGAAAAGACCTTGAATTTTAAAATATTTGGAAATATCCTTGAAAAACCCTGGAATTTGATAAAATTAACATCAATATCCTGTATGTTAAGTAACTCATGAAAATTATTTTTGCAATCCAGAATTTTTTCGACTATTTTGGACTTTGAAAATGACTAGAATTTCCTTGAAATGTCCTGGAAAAAACCATTGAATTTGGAAACATCAAAATAGTGGCAACCCTGCATTCAGCATATATACACTTAGTACATATAGTGTTGTATAAGTTAAAGGCTTTGAAACAATTATGTAATCCCACAGAAACTTGTACCATTAATGAGAAATTACAGATATAGAATTGCTTTAGTTCAGGGTTTGAACATGATAAGTAATATCTGGTATTCACATATAGTAAGAACCAGTCTTAGTGTTTATCATAAATGCCATTAAATCTAAATCAAATATTGTTCTTGCTGCATCTATATATAAGTTCATAATCAAAGTTTTATGCTTGACTGAATAAGTTTTAAAATCTAGTTTTAGTGCTGCATTTGTGTTGAAACCAGTTGTCAAGTTTAGTGTAGCTCTTAAACAGAAAAGTCACAAAGATTGCAGAATCTTTTGTCTTAGTGGCCAAAATAAAAGATGTCCTAGATTCTCATCCCCTCAAGACCCAATTGTTTCAGCCTCCTAAATATTATTATTTTGATCTTTTGACAATTTTTTTTCAATGAAATTGATAAAAAATGAAAAATGAAATTCTTCAATCCGCCCCATATTTTACAAAAAGTTGGATTAGAATCTAGGAATTATTTTATTATGGCCTTAAGTATCAGACTTTAATCCTTAAAACATCTTATTTCAGAAAGAAGTTTTATATATTTGTATTCTGGATTTTATAATAATAGTTGAGTTGAAAATGACTTGTCATTTATCTCTTACTATGATAAAAAAATCTTTCTTGGATATTCAAAATGTAAATTTATACGTTTTGCAAATTTGTGCCTAAATTTTACAGTTTATATACATGTAAATGTGCAAAGTTTTATAGCTATTTACACTATAACTTGTTGATATATTCAGTAGGAAAGCAATAAATATTACAACAATGAGTTATTTTATTCCTTCACTAGTGATTATTGAAGCATGTTATGTATCTATCTTTACACCATTTGCGAGGATGGTCTCAAGGAACAAGGCTAACATTTGAAGGGACCAAAAATGGTTGGCCGGTGTAAAGGGAGAGCTACATCTCTAGCATTTTCAAGACCCCTTCATAGAGCATAGATTTTAGACCCCTCATAGAGCATTTGGTTTAGAGCCCTCGGTGGAGCGCAGAGTTTAATAAGAGTAGGCCTCATTTGGCTTTCATGAAGGCTCATATCACATTGGCAAACTGAAAAGGGCATTATATAAGTAAAATTGTACAAAAGTGGGAAAATAGTACAAGGACCAATTATTTTGTTTGTTTGATAAATGTTTATAATTTCTGCTTTTGAAAAGATGTACAATGAAAGAATGATATGATTAGCAGAGAGAGTGTCTTGGTTGGTAAAGCTGGGGTCATCTTTTACTTATTTGGTACACATGAAAACCCAGGATTTC
>MJUU01005827.1:187358-200807 GCA_002080025.1 Modiolus philippinarum
ACTTTGCATCCATTGTCAGGTGTTCATCGTCTGTCGGTCCATCATAAACTTTTCATTTAAAGAACTTCTTCAGAACCACTGAATGGATTTGAACCAAACTTGTCATGAATGATGCTTATGAGGTGTTGACCAAGTGTTGTTACTTCATCCAACATGGCCACCAGCGCTGAGCGAGGAACTTAATTTTAACATTTGACCCTAGGGGAAAATGCCAACAAAGAACTTCTTCTTAAGAACCACTGAATGGATTTGAACCAAACTTAGCAAGAATGGTGCTTAAAAGGTGCTGACCAAGTGTTGTTACTTGGGTGTTGATCTGTCGTCCAACATGGCTTCCAGCAGGGAACTTAATTTTAACATTGGACCTTATGGGAAAATGCATACAGAGAACTACTTGTGAACAACTGAATGGATTTGAACCAAACTTGGCATGATTTATGTTTATGAGGCACTGACCAAGTGTTGTTTCCTATGGGAAATGCACACTAAAGATCTTCTAGAGAACTGCTTAATGGATTTAAATCAAACATGACATGAATGATACCTGTCAGGTTCTTACCAAGTGTTGTTACTTTGATGCCGTTCTGTCAACCAACATGGTTGCCAGCTGTGAACTTAATCTAACATTATACCCTTTTGGAAATGTATACAAATTAAGATCTTCTAAATAGCTTTAAAACAAACTTGGCATAAATGAAGCTTTTGAGAAGCTGACCAAGTGGTGTTACTTCAGTGCTGATCCATCATCCAACATGGCCGCCAGCGATGAATTGGACCCTTTAGGGGAAATGCACACAAAGATCTACTACTAAACCACTGAATGGATTTAATCTAAACATGGCATAAATGAAACTTGTGAGATCGTTCCAAGTTTGTAACAGTTACTTTGGTGCCGATCCATCCAACATGGCCACCAGCGGTAATCATAGTTTAACATTGGACCTAATGTGAAATGGATACAAAAACCTTCTAAGCTGAAACCATTAAGCCAATCAGAATCATAGCTGCGGAGGGTATACATGATGTTTTTGACCTGTCCGCCGGCCGTCAGTCCTGTTCTTATCACTGCAACTCCTCTGTAACCGCTTGACGGATTGCTTTCATATTTAGTGGGATTGTTGGTCATGATGTGTAGATGTGCATACTATACCACCATATTGATTGGATAATTTTTGTAGGAGTTATGGGACTTGGACTATTTCCAGTTAAAATACCAAAGTATCATCTTGTCAATACAATTCCTCTGAAACCGCTCAATGGATTGATTTCATATTTGGTAGGATTGCTGGTCATTTATGTGTAGATGTGCATACTATACTGCCTTATTGATCGGATTATTTTTATGGGAGTAAACAGCAAGTATCATCTAGTCCTTGGTTATTTCCCTTTAAATTCTGTTTTCAGATCTTCTTTGGTTTACTTTTCTCTTTTAAGTTTTAGAGAAATTCCCTGCTATCACCTTATCAAAAACAGTAATTTTTTTACATAATCAAGAGCAAAAAAAGTATTTTTGTACAAATTTTTACAATTTTTTGCAAAAATACTTTCATAATCTTTACTTATTTCACATGTAATAATTTTTGTATATAAATGTCTATTGTGTCTTTCATTGGTAAATGTTTACCTAAAATTCAATATTTTACGAAAATATCTATCCTTTTCAAATTTATATCCTAGACACTTTATAAAGATAAAAAAAAGCTAGCCTGGACACTTTAGTAGAAGTATCTGGTCTTCCTAGCCTGCACGGACTCTGGCACTAACTAATCTGGCTATGCATGCCATGGTGAGTTTTTGCTATCACTGTGTCTTTGGTCTGCCAGTCGTACACTTTTCATTCAAACATCTTCACTGAAACCACTGGGCCAATTGGAACCAAACTTGGTCACAATAGTCCTTATGTGGTCCCCTTTAAAAAATGTGTCCGGCAAGTCAACTTGCCATCCAAGATGACCACCATTTGGATCTTTGTCGAAAAATGGACCCTATATTCCAATTTCTCTGAAACTACTCGGCTAATTGGAACCAAACTTGGTCACAATGGTCCTAATAGGTAGCCCCTTTAAAAAATGTCTGGCAAGTACGTATCATATCCATGATGACCGCCAGCAGGGAACACAGTTTTAACATTGTACCCTATGGGAAAGCATAGATCTTCTTCTCTGAAACCACTGCGGCAATTGGAACGAAACTTGGTCACAATAGTCCTTGGGTGGTCCCCTTTAAAAGGTGTGTCCGGCAAGTCCGCACGTCATCCAAGATAGCAAGATGGTCACCAGTGGGGAGCTTTGTCGAAAATTGGACAATATTGCAAAAATCTCCTTTGAAAATACTGGGCCAATTGGAACCAAACATAGTCACAATGGTCCTTAGTTTAACCTATCTTCAATTATTTGAAGATAGGTATAATTATTTGACTATATGTTAATTTGGCGTTTATACAAGTTTTTTTTACACTTCCCGCAACCTTTTTTTGTTTTTATACAAATTAACGGCGTTCTAAGAATTCTACATCTATATATAACTCTGACAGGTGGAGGGAGGTTTAGAGGGAAACAGCACTAGAATCAGTGCGACACCTGCAGTCTCGCCCCTTCATGTCAACTTTTCTGAGACGCCAGCATTTTTTTATGCCCCGCCTACGATAGAAGGGGGCATATAGTGTTCGGGTCTGTCCGTCCGTCCGTTCCTCCGTTTGTCCGTCCGTCTCAAGTTAGGTTTACCCTCAGGTTTAAGTTTTTTTTCTTTTTTTTTTTTGCCTTGGAGGTCAATTTCCCCTGGCAGTACCAGACAACACTACAATTTTATCTTCAGAATCGATACGGAACTCTCTTGTTTTCTCTTTAAGTGAAGATCTCTGAAACAGCATTCAAACATGTATTTCAGTAAGACATTTTCAAGAGAACAAATTATTCGTGTGTACAAATGCATGCACTCTTGAGAATATGTTCCAGTGAACAGCGCAGACAATGTAATGAAATCTGATTGTCCTCTGACGTCTTTCTTTAAAACGAATCTGAATCCACAGTATAGGAACCTGTGCGCCTGAAATATCTGTCTTACGGTTCAATCTGTAGGCTGTAGAACGTTTTTACAGGTAAACACATGTCCGGTAAGTTTTTTACATATTGTCAATGACTTAGGAATTTTTTTTAATAAGTTTGTAAAGTTCGCCCAACGTGTATGAATGATTAATGTATCCGAAGATGATGTTATTTACAAGTAGCCTGTTGATTTCAAATTCAAAAATCTATATTCAAACATGAAATAAACAGTCATAAAACAGAAATAGAGCTATTTCTTTGCTTATGTGTGAGTACCTGTCTTTATATTTACATAGCTAGTATATTGTATCATTAACTGCATATACAAAGCCAGATAATCATATGCACTTTCTTTTTGATAGCGAAAATGTAATTTAAATAAAATTGTCGACTGTATACTGTCTACGGTAGTACTGTAAGTCTGTTTACTGTCTTATCAAGAAAACAGTTGTAGGCTGACTGACGTATTATTTTTATTGAAATGAGCAGTATTTAGCCGTACCATGCAATTTTATTATGTTTTTGCAACTTGAAGTATTATATGTTACTTTTGTACTAAAACGGACCGTGTCAGGAGGCATTATTGTTACTTTGTGAATGGAACTTTTACTGTTTCGAAGAAATATTTCACTACATCATAGAAGCACGCAAAAAAGAAATATCCAAACACATTTAAAAAAAACACAAAAAATGGCAGGATATATAACTTTGAATTATAACCTAGGGCTAATAAACTGTATTAGAAAGAAATAGGGCCATAAAGCCGTGAATTTTGTTCATAACTTGGAATATTTTCAGAATAATCTCACAATCATAATCTGTCGTAAAATCGTGTAAGGTAGTCTCTGGTATTTGTACTTCCAACGAGTAAAATTAATATATGCCACGAGTGTATGTTTTTTTTACATGTAAGCAGCCGAATATGGCTGTAAATAACATTTTCTCTATATTTAAGCCATTTTACAGTACTTGAAGGTCACCGAGAACCAAAACCATTTTTTGCGAGTGTATAAACATTTGCCCTTCCAAATGACTGTTAACATTATAGTTTGGTTCTGTATGTACTATACAGCGAATTTTAACAAAAAATGCCGAAATCTGTCAAAATTGCAATGAAATGGCTGATTCAGTGGCTGAAATTTTCATCTAAAAGTATGAAAATGCATTTGAATTGATTTTCTTATCTTATAACGGATGACCTGATAACACAATTTTGGCAAAGATTTAATACATTCACAAAAACTGGTATGCTGAAGGAAAGAAAATCACGAGTAAGCGACCCCACCTCTTTAAACTGATCGTCAATAATAAAAACCAAATCTTAAAAAAAAAATCAAGGGTTGGAATTTGATCTGTTTTGTCTTAATTAAGCTCATCTGTTGAACACTGCAGACTTATTTGTTTTTGTTCGTAACAAGTTATGAAAGTGCTGTAATAATTTAATATATCGGATAATTTTGATGGCGCTCCATTTAGTGACATTAGCGGATCCAACCCTTGGAACCCTCACCATTTTAAGGATCTAGTGCAAAATTTACGCAAAACTGACAAAAAATGGCCTGAAACCCTTTCTTCTGGAAACTCATTGGGATCCCCCTTTTCGGAAGCTGGAACAGCCGGTGATTTAACATGTGAAATTAATTCTCTTTCTTGTAGTAAAGCCTACATAGTCTTACAAAAGTAACGGAATTCGTGCTTGTATACATTAAATAATAATACATGTAAGAATACACTGCTTATTGATAGGAATTCAATTGTCTATAGACCTCTATAGACAATATTACAAAATGCTTGTACCATATCTGTTGCCCTTTCTGTAATTTCTTTTCGTCTGGTGGTCTTGGGTGTTTGTAGCATGAGAGGAACCAAATTACATACCTTCTATACAACTTACCTGTCAAGTTTGGTTCAGCGGATTTTTTGGTGAGATCAAGATAATCTCAAAGGGTAAAATCTGCAGTGAGAGCCAGGTTTGTGAATATATTGAAAAGAAATCAGTAAATTGTGGAAAACCTTGCATACTCCATCTTATTACAGTTTGCTTCAGCAGTTTCAGAGGCGATGATCGATATATCTCAGGACAATTTCAATATGATTTCTAAAAGTAAAACGAATAAGGGGAAGGTCAAAATTGTTGTATTCTTTAAAAACATGTTCAAAATCGTAATATGATCTAATATCTTTCAAATTATTTACAGATTAAGAGATACACACGGAGAAATGAATTGCCGGAAACATTCTGCCGAAACAGACTCGCAATAGTGGTGTAAAGATACACCGGTATATCGATATATCGCGATATTTTTCAACAAACTCTGTACATCGGTACGGAATCCAGCGTATCGATACTTATCGTCCTCGATTTCTGCTAAGATTTCAGAATCAGTACCACCTAAATGCTTGAAATTTACTGATTTTGGTATGAAAAAGTCATATAAAGGAAAAACAAATGTATTTAGCCACGTGAAAATAAACACTCTTGTCCTACTTAAGAATATCTTACTATTTTATCACATAAAATAGAAAAAATGAAAAAGATTTAAAATGTAATGAAATTGAGAAATCAGAAGACGATACTAGTACGTATCGATATATATTCTGCTGAAGTGAAATATCCAGGTAAATCCTGCAATTTGATTGGTTACCTTGACAGGGGATATGAGACCGTATCCCCGTGGTAGCAAAATCACAATTTTTAAACGCTTTTGATAGAAAAAATATAGCACTTGTAGCAGAATATAAAAGTTATTCGGGCTTCACAGGGGATACGGGTTCATATTCCCTGTCTGTGCCCTATATCCCCTGAGCCGTCACAGTCAGGGAATATGAACCCGTATCCCCTGTGAAGATTCCCGTATAACATATAGTATCACGATATGCCTGCGTTGTATCGCTATATCATAATACAATATTTTATTAACGAAACTCATCCCTAACTCGCAAGGTCAAGAACAACAATAAAAGCGTTGTTCCATAGCTTGTTTCGCCATGTATTTTGTCTACTGTTCCAAATCAGTCAGGGTATAGACGTATGCAGATCATGGGAAGAAATGCTCCATGATATTACCCCGTTCTTTCTCTAGTCACTTGGGTTCTTCTCAAGCTTCATAGAAACTTTTGCAGACCCTCTTAAAAGCACAGCTTTGTCAAGACACTCTTGCTTTCCATAGTATTATCTACCATTTGGCAGGTTGGGGAAAATCTCCCATTTGGGGTATAATACCTCAAGTGGGGTATAATACCCCAAATGGGGGACATTTTTACAGTGTTAATATTTTTTTATTTTGGATTTGACAGTTTCTGCTAAAAGGGCAATTATGTAGATAAAATGCAACATTTTTTTAAAAGATAGTATAAAGCTATTTTTAATGCAGCAAAAGATAATGGCCTATGAAGTTTACACTTTACATGGACAATTAACTCTATGAAAACTAAAAATTTGAATGCATGTTTTTTTTTGTAAAAACATTGCTTTTGATATAAACTGTTGCCCTTTTGAGTAAAAAGACCAAATTCAGAAATAAGTGATTTTATCACTGTAAAAATATACCCTGTTTGCGGTGTTATACCCCAAATGAGGTATTATACCCCAAATCGGGGATTTTCCCCAACCTGTCTGGTGCAAAATTCTAAGAAGAAATCTTTCCCAATTCAGGGAAAGAAACATCAGAATATCTAGTAGTTTCAGCTACACTCTTGGTCACTGTCAGTAGACTCATCAGTTAGTAGGGATTTCCTAAACATGAACAAGCATTCAGTCAATTTATATATAAGTTCGACATTCTATAGGACATATCTATGAGTCTTCTTCTGTGTTAAAAAATTGATAAACTCAACACTGTACATCAAACCATTGGCAGATTTCTTCGTCTAACCGATTATCCTCTCTACTATTTAAGGTCATAGGTCGACTACCTCTTTTGGATGTTCAGATTTTGGTCAAGATAATATCCTCTGGACAGAGGCGTCTTGTTCCTGCTTTGGGTTTGGATTATGGAGGTTAGTAAGGTTCTGGCTCTTCTCGTGGCTTTGATTGGTATTCTTTTTAATACCATTCTGATCAGTTTTAAAATCAATTAGGAGAGTCGCTTTTGTTCAATCTTATTAAAATTATACATTGTATCTACAAATTGTTCCTTGCATTCACTGCATGTAGTGAGTGAAAGGAACAATTAGTATATCTAATTTAAATAAGATTGGCTTTTGTTTTGAAAATTTGTGTCTTATTTTATACACAAATGCGTTATTCTCCTCAGAATTATTTTTCCTAAAAATATGTTGATATAGTTGGTATTGTCAACGCATATTAATTTTGTTCTGCCTGACAGAAGTATATTATATACATTGACATTATATTTCTTCTTATTCAGTCAGGAACAAACACTGTAATATTTGTTGCATTGGAAAATATATAGTATTTTATCCTTGTTGAACAAATGTTATGATGGAACTTCTGTTCTATGACATAACTGTTAAATATTTACTTTTACCGTATTAAATTTTCCATTACAGGTATACTACATTTTTAATCACTAGATAAAGTGTTTGAAGTTCACCAAGATAAATAAATGTTCTCTTATCTACCCCCATGTTCACGTGACAATACCGGTTACATTTGTCAGGATATCTTGCTCACAGCATGGCAGGTCTACCACCGCCCATTAGAGCCCCGGAGGTGAAATACACACAGGTATATTGTTCAGATTATTCGATCTTAAGTTAATGGTACTCTCAATACAAACTCTTTTAACTAGCAAGAATATATTTAATTTCTATTGACTTGATTTTTTACTCTCGAAAATGTTATTTTATGTGTTTGTTGCTTTATAATGACTATATGTCTGCAACAGAGCTTGAAAGGGCATTGTTAAGGATTTCGGAAAAGAAAGCATTTGTACAGAATCAGTAGGCGCGGATCCAGGGAATTTGAAAAGGAGGGGGGGTCCAATTTAGAAGTGAAAGGTGAATTTATGGGATATTTCCTAGTAAACTATCACGGTATTCTTTAAAAAATACATGATTATCCAAAAAACCTCCGGACCTTCCCCCCCCTTGGATCCGCCAATGATCAGTCCAGAAAGGTTTCCAAAGTTTAGAATTTTCGTTAATCTATTTTGCACAAAAAATTATATTATCGTGACATTATTTGAAGCAAAAAAAACCCCAAAACCCCCCAAACCCTCAAAAACTGGCTTCCTAAAAACTGCTGAAGCACTACTACTGCTTTCATGGAGTTCATGCATTGTAGTTTTAGGTACAAAACTTTAATATATTTCATTTTTATATTGTTCTTTACACTTATATTTTAATTGTAACTAGGTGACAAAAGATTTTGAAAATCTGCATATTCGTTCTGAATTCCGACCTCTGTTGACGAATATTACGTAATTTGGTATGACACACTATGATGACATGCAGTTTACGCTGTCTTGAAATGTTTATCTAGTCAACTGATATAAATATAATAAAAATATTAGGATGGCCAAAATTAACATGTACAAAAAATTAAAATGGTAAATCATGCACGATTAAGAGATAAAAGGGACAAATATATATACAAAATAAAATCCAGCTGAAAATAAAAGAGATAGAAACATATGACCTAAATTTGAGACGTTATGACCTTCAACATGGGACAGCTGGACAGAATATAAACATATATCGGGACAATTTTAGTTAAAATGATGTTCCTAATTATTTTTTTAAGTAACAACATCCAGTCTGTATCCTATATCCGTCTTATATATATCTTGTAATGCGTTTGTGCATCCTTCCAGTACAAGAACTTCTGAAAGACTGACGACAAAGAAACTGTTGACAGTACACTACAAAAGAACGACTGGTTTAACTGGTTGGATAGTATTTTTCTGCAGTCAATCAAATGTAAAATCTGCTCATGGCAGTGCTTCCATTAAATCATTCTACATAACTTACATATCTTTTACAAATATACGCTACGGCCATTTTATTTCTCACATGACGGTTGATATTATATCTATGACAGGACAGCCTATCTGCGTAAAAATCGGCTGAGCTACGGCATATTTCTTTAGCTCATTTGGTTAGGTGGCTGGCTGAAGTGCTAGAGGTCCCGAGTTCGATCCCCGGTGGCGAAACATTGCAATTTTGTAAGGAGATTCATGCTCTACGGTTACATTTGGCGCCCAGCAAAAAACCCACGGTGGTTAGAAAGAGCTAACCAGGGTTTTTGTGTGATATATGTGTTGAGAGTCATACATAGCAAGTATGATGACTCTCGAGGTGGGGGAAGTGTGACAGGACAGCCTATCTACATTGTAGTTGGTAGATATATAGCCAGTAAAAATCGACTGAGCTAACGGAATATTTCTTTATCTCATTCGATTAGGTGGCTAGCTGAAGTGCTAGAGAGCCCGGGTTCGATCCTCGGTGGCGACACATTGCAATTTTGTGAGGAGATTCATGCTCTCCGGTTACATATGTTATTTGGGAATACATGTTCATATTCCCCGAGCCGTAACACAGACAGGGCCCGAATAACTTTTATATTCTGCTGGAAACAGGCGATTTAAAAATTGTAATTTTGCTACCACGCGGGGATAAAGTCTCATAACTCCTGTCAAGCTAACCAATAAAATTGCAGGATTACCTGGATCTTCACCAGAATATTGAATAGCAGTAGATGCTTACACTAACAACACCCAGGATCAACACAGCCGGTCGCGCTGATGACGTTGTTAATCAAATGGAGCATGTATTCTTATGCACATATAGCCTTGTGTTTACTCTAAATTTCTTTTATCTTTTGTATGGTATGAAAATCCACTCTTTTTTTCTTTTGTATGGTATGAAAATGTACAAACTTGATTATGTAGTGTATTGCTTGCCAAATTTTTATTGCTTCCTGGCTTGCCGATAAACACTCCATCAATTCATGAATTCTTCTAGAAAACAGTATATTCAATCTTTTAATTTGCAGGTTTTTATCAATAATGAGTTTGTGAATTCTGTTAGTGGAAAGGTATTTCCGACTATAAATCCCAGCACTGGAGACAAAATTATTGATGTCCAGGAAGGCGATAAGGTAAGTGATTAGAACCATTATATTTCAATTACTAAGTAATGACATTTACTTTTGTTTTGTTCATAATTTGTCTTCCAAATGTTTTGATTTGATCTGCACTAAAGAGATATATATATATAAGTTGTCCAAATGGTCATCTTCGGAACTAAATAAACATGAAATTCGATATTAAGTTATTTGTACCTTTCATTTGGGTCAATGACTGGACAATAAAATTAAGTACACGATGATGATGCATGGGGGTATAGATTGCAATAAACTAGTCAAACAATTACAAATACAAAAACGGTGTCATATGAGTTATATGACTACAGTCCATAAGTTCATATATATCTAAAATGTTCCATCATCATGTTCTTAAACTTGATTATTCAGTCATTGGCCCAATGCATGCATGACAGAATAAATTATAAATCTTCTATTTGACAGACCTGGTAAGAAAATAAAACAGAATATGCCGTCTACGCATACATGTAGTTACTTAAATTACCGTAAAAGGGGATATTTAAGCGTGGTTTGAATTTCGTGATTTTGTTTCGTGAACCTATTCGAGAGGTTATTTTTCCGCGATTCTCATTTACGTTTCGTTACATTTGTTACAGAAGCGAATTAACGCGAGAGGAAATTTTCGCGAATACGTGCTAGATTTCGCCGTTTACAGTATAATAGTGGGTCATTTGAACTCACCAATAACATTTGAAAGCTGGAGAAACAAACGCAAATACACTCATGTTTCAAAGAAAATTACAAGGCGCCCAGAAGTTTTGATCTCACACCCTAAAGACATCTAAATAAGATTGAATTATAGTGATATTAAAAAAAAAGAGATACTGAAAAAGATTTGAAACTAATGAAAATTAGCTGTAAAAGGAGGAAATTTAGAGATAAACAATAGTAGATTGTGGGTCTTTTTATCCTGATATTACCTTTAAAACTGGCTGTGAAAAGGATTTTCTCTTGTATTTACCTTTATCTAAAAGGGGAAAAATTTGGATAATATTACAAGGAAAGAAACTTAAAACGAAAATACCGATTGTGTATAAATTTTTGAGTTGACACTGTAGATGTTTTGTTGTTGTATCCTTATTCCAGGCTGATGTAGATAAGGCAGTAGCAGCAGCCAAAGAGGCTTTCAAGCTTGGGTCACCATGGAGACGAATGGATGCTAGCCAGAGAGGAAAACTTCTATATAAGTTTGCATCGCTAATTGAAAGAGACGTTCAGTATCTGGCTGTTAGTATAATTATGAATATCAAATAATATTATCGAATGCTATAACAGAAAAGCAGAATATCTGTAGGTTTTCCAGCAACTTGAACATTTCCCGCACCTACATCAAATAAACCCGAAGGATAAAATAGAAAAAAGAAGGGAAACGGGGAATGTGTCAAAGAGACAAACAAAAGTCTATATGCGTTTCATTACAATAAAATTGAAGATCCAAATTTACAATATAATTATATAAATCAAGTATACCTTTCATAATTATCATCATATTCTTCTAGTTTTAAAACAAACCCAAATTTCATCCCATCATGACACCGACCAAATTCAGGAAAATCATTCTTAATGATTATATTTCTTACATCGTGCATGGGATCTAGTATAAATGAACTCTTGTTGTCTTACATGTTTAGAGAACTTTTTGCAATCTTACCCAAATAAATTTATGCATGGCATAACAATTTACTGTCCGATAAAACACAGGAAAGATGATGATACCAGAACATTTCAGACATCATAGATGTAGAGTTGACTGAAGCGACGAATTCCACTCGAATCGGTGCTACAGGGACGTCTTGAACTTACTATGAGGCATAATAAAAGCTCATTGTTGAAGGCCTCATGGTGACGTCAAGGTAAAGAACAACAAAAAAAGCGTTGATCCATTGCTTAGTTTTGTTATATATTAAATGCTCATGTGCATTTACTAATATCTCCTAATGAATCATTTGAAAGCACAAGTACTCATACATATTTGAATTACAGTGAAATATGAGACACTAAAGGATTAGGAACAATTTTAGTGATCGAAATTTGAAACGGAAATAATGGAAGAGAAATGGACAGATGACTGGCAAACTGGGTTAAAAATATTTTGGAAACTTCTGTGACCTTGTCTATTCTTTCTTGAAGTCTTATTGAACTATTCTACAAGAATGTCATTCTGTATAAATACAATATATTACAGAGTCTAGAGACACTGGACAATGGCAAACCTTACATAAATGCATTTTATGAATTGATGGGTGCTGCAGAGTTTACAAGGTACTATGCCGGATGGGCAGATAAAATTCACGGAAAGACTATACCCATAAGTAAATATATGCTTTTTTTTATTATTGTAAATTCAAATGAAAAGTAGCCAACGTCGGAATACGGGACTTTCGAGATAGGAACTCTCGTGTAATTGAAGGGGGAAACGATCTCAAATACCAGTGAGAAGGATAACTGGATTCCTGTCCAATAGAAATAAATATATATACCACCTAAAAACAAACTATTTATGAAATTGAAGTGCACTTACTATTTGTCCTACATGACATTTCTTTAATTAAATTTTAATTGACGAAAAACAATTAACCTGAAGCGCTACAAATAGGTTAAATAGAAATCACCCTTAGCTCAACAGTGTTTATTAATTAGTGATTCCCTCTCAAGGTTTTGATGTATTGATTTTTTCAGTATAATACACAAAAAAATCTTCCGGAGTGAACAAGTCTCAAAAGTCCCGTATTATAAGCCAATATGTGATACATTTTTGATCGAGTTTTAGCTTTACGTATTGTGTTATGATTAAATTATCCCTAAGTTTTAGCCAGTGCCGAAACGGCAATATGTACTATGACAACTAGGAGAAGTACGCTTCTGGAAAGGATTTGTACAAATATAACTTTATTTTATGGTATCAATCATAACTTTTGTCAGGAAAAAGGTGTAAGGTAAATAGTTGTTTTTGTTCGACAGAGACAGAAACATGGTAAAGAAATCTTCACGATTGTTGTTTTGATATTACAATGTATTTGCATACCTCATTTAAGTCCTTTGTCACTTTTCTTACCCTTTTGTTACATCCGAGGTTCCCCCGCTGAGATTATGATACGTTTCATGTTATTCTAGACCCTTTTTAATTGACAGAGTCTGATTTTTAACTCATTCTAGCAAATCAAAGATATGAAATAACAAAATTGAAGACCTGCTTAAATTTGAAATTTCATGGTCGTCACAACGATCTTAATGTACAAATTAAGAACTTTTTTTGATTTTATTCGTATGCCTGGAATTTAAGACATCACTGTAGTCCTTAGGGAGCAACCATTTGATTTGGGGGGGGGGGGGGGG
>MJUU01005827.1:200815-212301 GCA_002080025.1 Modiolus philippinarum
AAAAAAAAATCCAGGATCAGAAATTTGGCAAAAAAAATATCAGGACAGCAGGACGCTGAAAAAAATATCAGGACAGGAGGACGCTGAAAAAAAAATCAGGATGACATAAATGAAGCAAAATTTCTTGCCTGGGCCGAAAAAAAATGACAGGTTCAGTTTGAGCAGAGACATTTAAATTTATTTGTGTTTTATATGTCTCTGGTTTGAGTGAGAAAAAAAATATCAGGCTCAAGAAATTGCGTGAAAAAAAAATTCCAGGATCAGATGTTCCTTCCTTGCCCCCCCTGAAAATCAAATGATTGCTCCCAAAATGGTTGCATTTAAAAATTGTAATGAGGTTGAAAATATTTTTTTTAGATGGTGACTACTTTTGTTACACCAGACATGAACCTGTTGGTATATGTGGTCAAATTATACCTGTAAGTATCATATTAAACTTTCCTTCTTTAAACTCTTCATATTAAACAAAAAATTAAGGGAAAAATAACAAGATTCATTCTATAAGACGAGGAACAAATGAATCCAAAGATATCTAAAACCATAAATGATAAATGAAATGCCTATTTTTAATTGACGAAACAGCGACAGGCGAGTACTGAAAGCACAAGGGATCCGCATGGTTATTACAATAATCAAGTCCAGAGATATGACAAAAAAGATAGTACAGAAAAATAGGAGAAAGAAACTAAATCGTTTAAATTTTCCCTGTCGATGCGCCAAAGCACTGTGTTATCATGTCGATAATATTCTTTATGTTTCACAATACTTATATTGAAATAATTCTAACTCTTCAGTCAAACCACGGAAGTGTATTTTTTTAAATGTTAATAGCTATTAGACTTATAAAAAGATATGTGGATGCTAAAATGTATTCATACATAACTTTATATACAATTGCTTTCAGTGGAATTATCCAGTTATGATGTTTATTTGGAAGATTGCCCCTGCTCTGGCAGCTGGTTGTGTTGTTGTAGTCAAGCCTGCTGAACAAACTCCATTGACTGCCTTATACTGTGCCTCGTTAATGAAAGAGGTTAGTTATCAACAGAAATGACAGTAATGTCACACAAATAATGTTTACAATGCTCGCCTCCGTCATACATATCGCATGAATGCTACGGACATTCGCCACTTAAGCTTTTAAATGGGGTAATTTACGGTAGTTCTTTTTATGTTTTGAAATTTGTAGGAATAAAATAGTCTTTGTTTGTCTGTAATTGTAGAGACTTTTCTCAATTGCATTTACTCCGTATCCCTTCATTGTTAATTTTACAATAAACTGACATCATGTGTTGTTCAACACAAACATGTCAAGAAATGTAGACAGGACAATTATATATATATATATTCTTTCAATCTGAGTACATCATTGGCAGTTTTAGATCCCGGTATATGATAGACATGATCAAGTTTCTAACATATGTATTTCGTTTACTAGGCAGGCTTTCCACCAGGTGTGGTCAATGTGGTTCCTGGGTATGGTCCAACAGCTGGTGCCGCACTCTCTAATCACATGGACGTAAACAAAGTGGCATTTACAGGATCAACTGAAGTATGTACACACGATATATTCATATTTTGAAATCAAATACTAGTATATATTTTTAATATTTGTGCCCATTTCTTTAGAACAAAGGAAAACATAATCCTGCAAAGTTTCACAAAATTGCTTTTGTAAAATCTCATGTTAATTTTACACACCAAAAATATCAAAATAAAGCAGCTTAGTATGATGTCCAAATAAAGAAGCATAGAAACTCGTTAAGTACAAGAAAACGTGCAAGACAAATACACACACTGTGTTCAGGTGATCTTAAGGGCCTCTGTAGTAGGAATATAGTCAGCCCTTGTGTCTTCTCTTACATGTGCTTCACCTTTTATGAGCATGCCCTTCAGTTTATCAAACAAACACTGTCCTATCATCCGGCAGTGGACCTTAAGAAAGACATGGAGGGTACCAGATGTGTCAAAAAGGTAAGTAAGTGTTTTTCATCCAGATGTGAAAACACCATATCTGACAAACCCTCGATCATATACGTTTTCATATTGAACAGGTTGGCCAGATTATAATGCAGGCAGCAGGAGTATCAAACATAAAGAGGACTACATTAGAACTGGGAGGCAAAAGTCCTAATGTTGTATTTGCTGATTGTGATTGTAAGTATGATATTAAAATAAATGTCAACTATAAACTACGAGAAAAAAAGGGACATGAGAAACAAGACAAAAAATGAACAACTAATGGTTAAATTGGAAGGAAAACTTTGACCATAGAAATTGATAGCTACCAAATTCCTTATTTTTATGTGTGATTCTTCTTTTTTGTGTCATCGACATCCATTCTTAAACACCCAACACGTTACCAGTTAAGGTGCATAACATAAAGCATTGACTGCGGAATACCTTAACAGAAATAATAAAGGGCTTCACAAAGCGCAACATTATACGACCACAGCAAATCGATCAGAGGGTATACATCGACAAGTGTTGACAGAAAATGGCTAATAATACATAAGAACGTGAAATCATCTTGAAAATAACGTAGTGAATATAATAGGAAAAAGAGGGGAAACGGGGAATGTGTCAAAGAGACAACGACCCAAAGGGGAGTAATAACAACTCAAAGCCACAATAAGATCTTCAATGAACGGTGAGGAAACCCCACACCCCACGGCAGGTCGGAGTTGGCCCCTAAATAAAGAGTAATCAAGTTCAGCGAAATAAGCATCTTCCTAGACTCCCATAGACGTAACGTGAACTAACTAGAAAACAGACAAGATACACAAAGGGTTAATAAATTTCCTGACTTAGGACAGGCGCAAACCTGCTGCGGCGTTGTTAAACTAGTTTTATTGGGCCCAAACTTCCCCCTAGCCAATGTGATAAAGAAAAAAACAATATTAACAAGTGTATCAATATCTGCAAAAAAAACAAGTTAGATTTTTGTTTATTTGACCCCCTTTGGGCCTCTTAATAGTCAAAAGCCATAAAAGGTATCTCAGTTCTGTAGCTGTGCAATTTAATGCCGGAAATTAAACGAACTCCGCCTCTTTACAATAAAAGCCCCACTTAAACTTGACGTATAAAAACCTTAAGGTGCTGTGTAAAACAAGATTCCGGTTTTTTACCCTTTGTCATTTTTGGCCCCGTAGAAATCAAAAAGTAAGATCTACATCAAATTTGTAGACACACGTGAAAGCGTAGTTCAAGAAGAACAAGTTATAACTGTGTTCGCAAGCGAAACACAAAAGTCTCCCAAACGAACTCCCATATCGGATTCCTAGCAAAATAAGACCCCCTGTCAAAAAAAATTTGAGCAGGGGTTCCCCTTATAATTTACTTTATACATATAGTTGAAATCAAAATATAACGCACAGCAGAAAACACGCTTTTTCTCAAAATTATAGCTTTTTGGCTTTGTTTCCATGGCAACCAAATGCTCCATTATCAATAACAATGAATTTCACACCTTGTTTAAAAAAAATTTGGGCAGGGGTTCCCCTTATAACCTAAATAATACATATAGCTGTAATGAAAATACAATTATCAATAATAAACGTGTTTTCTCAAAATTTCAATTTTTTTGGTATAATTTCCATGGCAACAGTACTAATTTTGAAAATTATAGCTTTTTGGTTTGGTTTCCAAGGCAACCAAATGTTCAATTATGCAGTACAACTAATTCTAAACCTCGTTTAAAAAAATTTGGGCAAGGGTTCCCTTTATAACCTAAATAATACATATAGCTGTAAGAAAAATAAATTATCAACATAAAATACTATTTTCTCAAAATTTCAGTTTTTTGGCTTGGTTTCCATGGCAACGGTACTAATTTTGAAATTTCTAATCCTTTTAAACTTTATCTGACATCACACATAACCTTCCTATCAATTTTGAAGCATCTAGTGTTAATAGTTTTTGAGTTACAGTGAAACATTCAAAATTTCAATTTCCCATTGAGTTACCTTAGGATGACGCCACCCCTTTTTGAGCCCCCTCCAAATATACCCTTATTGGACACCCCTTGGAAAAATTTTTGCTGTTTGCATATCTAGATATATGGGCCTAATATCCTGCAAAGTTTGAAAGCTGTAGGTCTAATGGTCACTGAGAAAATGGACAAGTTCATTGCGACGAGAAGAAAGGGAAAGAAGAATAATAACTAGATTTGCAATTACGAGCAATAGCTGATGTCGCCCCTGACAGCCAATTCGATGATTCCATCATGTTCGCAGCGTCAAAATCTACCTAGAAATCAATTTTCGTTGAAATCCGTCAACGTTGAAATTTTGACGTATTATGGCGGCCATCTTGGAAATGAGGGCCATTTTGAAAAAAAAATATTAAAACGCACATCTTCATATGGTGATCCAACTTTATGTTAAGTTTCATGAATTTCTGATCATGCATCGCCGAGTAATTGACCGGACAAACTTTGGCTGGAATAATAAAGAATAATAATAAAAAACGGAGGAATAACAATATGTCGTCCCGACTACGTCTGGGGCGACATAATAATAACAAGTTATAACTGTGTTCGCAGAGCGAAACACAAAAGTCTCCCAAACGAACTCCCATATCAGATTTTTGGGCATTAGGAGACCCCCTTTCATAAAAAATTTGGGCAGGGGTTCCCCTTATAATCTAAGTAATACATATTGCTGTAATCAAAATACTATTATAAGCAAAAAATACAATTTTTTTCAAAATTTCCAATTTTTTGCATGGTTTACATGGCAACCATCGTTATTTTGAAATTTCCCCATCCATTACAATCAATTTTAAACCCCCTTCCAAAAAAAATTGGGCAGGGGTTCCCCTTATAATCTAAGTAATACATATTGCTGTAATCAAAATACAATTATAAGCAAAAAATACCAAAATTTCCAATTTTTTGCATGGTTTTTATGGCAACCATCGTTATTTTGAAATTTCCCCAATCCATTACCATCCATTACAATCAATTTTAAACCCCCTTCCAAAAAAAAATGGGCAGGGGTTCCCCTTATAATTTAAGTAATACATATTGCTGTAATCAAAGTACAAATATAAGCAGAAAATACAATTTTCTCAAAATTTCAAATATTTTGCATGGTTTCCATGGCAACCATTGTTATTTTGAAATTTCCAATACCATGGAACTCTTTCTTACATGACACACATCTTTCTTATGAAGTTTCATTGAGCTAGTATTAAAAGTTTTTGAGATACAGTGAGAAATATGGTGCACAACATTCAAAATTTCATTTTCCCATAGGGTTAACATTGGACAACCCACCCCTTTTTGAGCCCCCCAAATGTACCCTAAATGGACCCCTCCTGGAAATTTTTTCCTGATTGCACATCTAGATATATGGGGCTAACATCATACAAAGTTTCAAAGCTTTAAGTGTTATGGTCTCTGAGATCTGGTTCGGACAAGTATAATAATAATAAGAAACGCAACAAAAACAATAAGTCTCCCAACTTCGTTTGGGAGACTTAATAAGAAACGCAACAAAAACAATAAGTCTCCCAACTTCGTTTGGGAGACTTAATTAAAAGAAACAAACCAGGTCAAAGTCCGAGGAAAATGAAAATTTTAGGTACTTCTTAAACACAAGACCCCCCTTTCAACCTCTTAAGCTCAAAAATTGCAATAGCTACGTCAAACTTATCGACACACCACTCAAAGCTTAAAATCCGACAAAAATTTAGATACTTTGTAAAAAAACATCTTGGCCCAATATGGCCCCTTTTATCTCGGAACGGTACCTTAAGCATGAGTACATCTGCTTAAGTTATCAAGCATCGAACGATATTGCGGCAGTTATATTTTATCTATTGTGAAAATATTCACCACAGCATAATAGTTTTCGATTTTGGATGCAATATTCAAGCAGCGAAAACAGATAATCCAGTGTAATTGTTACATGCATTTAGCATTCAGTGAAGCGGTTACATATAGTGTCTCCTTCATAACCGGAAACTCTCCCAGCATTTTTTATCAGAACCAAGTATTCTGCCTCAATTTGAAGTTAATAGAGATTGAATTACCTAGTAGAAAGAAAAGCACATTATAGTTCTTTATAAGAATTTTCTATTACAGTGGACACAGCAGTAAAAGAATCACAGGAAGCTGTGATGACAAATGCTGGACAGTGCTGTGTTGCAGGAAGTAGAACCTTTGTCGAAGAATCTATTTATGATGAGTTTGTCAAGAAATCAGTGGAGAAAGCTGCAACAAGAACAGTTGGTGATCCATATGAACTGACTACAGCACAAGGTCCACAGGTATAACTGTTGTATAAAATCCTTTCAGTTATCATACGACATACTTTCATTCTCGCATTTACAATACTTTAATATTCGAGTGAAATTAAGTAAATCTCCAGTTAAATAAAATTTCACGAAGTCAAATACTATAGAAACAAAAATCTTTGATTATAAACTTAAACATCACTGAAAAACACCAAGAAAGGAGCTTCTTGAATACATTTGAGATGTTTTATGATACATATGAACATTTGATATCTAAATATGGCGTTTCTTGCAAACAGCTTATTACTCAGGGTATTCATAATCCTGGTTTCGAAATGTTGTTAAAAAATCCAACAAACTGATTAAAGACCCAGAAAGGCTGGGACGTAACAAGGCTGGGACGTAACTTACATTGCTTACTTACTAGAGGATATCGATAAAATACTCTGCTTGCATCCGTTAAATTAGCTTTGAGATCTAGTGACCTTAAAATTTTACACACATTCTGGCCTCTCACTGATACTGCCGATGTCTACTGAAATATATGATGATTCTTGACCAAACCCTTCGGGAAGTTTTGAGTTTGAATTTTCTTCCGTAGTGCGACAGTGTTTTTTTCCAGCAGACTAGGCTCCTTGAGCTAGCAGGCAGTGATCTTTCAAAATTACGTTATTGCATTTTCTCACCTTTCAAGATTGTGGTCTTTGAGTTAGTAGTCTACTTGTATTGGGTTTAATTCGTAAATTTATTCAACTATAGAGAAACTTGACAGATAAAGGGGAGGTTCGGGTTCCCATTAGCCGGTTTAACCCTGCTTTTGCTAGTGCCGGTACAAAGTCCTGTTTCGCGTCCCTATCGTTGCTTACGTTTGTCTTTTGTCTTATTCATGTTTTCCTGTGTAGTTCCCTAGCAGATTGTGGCATGTAATTATAATTTTTAGCCATTGTAGTTGTTTCCTGTTATCCATATCTAATTTTACTTGCGTCACCAACGGTGACCGCAGGTCTAGGAGCCGCTCGACTCCGTCCGTCCGTCCGTCACGCTTTGGGGATACCAAGTTTGTGTAATCTGAAACTCAGACACCTTGAACCCGATACTTTTGAAACTTTGCACAGTTGTTTTGGACACATTGAAGATGTGCACCTCCTCTTTTGGTGAGATTTGGAAAAAATTGTGGAATTTTTCCATTGTTGAATTTAGTCATTTTTTCATAAAATTTTAACATTATGGTACTGAATTTGTGTAATCTGCAACTCTTACACCTTATACCTGATGCTTTTGAAACTTTGCACAGTTGTTTTCAACACATTGAAGATGTGCACCATCCCTTTTGGTGAGATTTGGATAAAAATTGTCGAATTTATGCATTGTTGAACTTTCATTAAATTCATTAAATTTTAACATTACAGTACTGAGTTTGTGTAATCTGAAACTCTGACTAGTTATACCTGGTGCTTTTGAAACTTTACACAGTTGTTCTGATGTGCACCTTCTCTTTTGGGCAGATTTGAATAAAAAATGTTGAATTTATGCATTGTTGAACTTAGTCATTTTTCAGCATATTTTAACATTACAGTGCCTGGTTTGTGTAATCTGAAAGATTAACATCTCTGACAAAATACCTTTGGAAGTTTTTACTGTTGTTTGAACACATTGGTGATGTGAACCTCCCCTTTAGGCCAGTTTTGATTTAAAAAAAAATGTCAAATTTATCTATTATTGAACTTGTACTCTATTCTATCATATTATATCATCTTGGTTCTCAATTTTTGTCCAGAGACGTTGCAGAGTTTTGAACGCACTGACCATGGGCAGCTATTCTTAAATTTTTGCATTGCTTTCATATCTTTTCTCACAAAGACTCAAAGTATGTGTTTATTTGAAACTCGGGTATGGTTTTCATCTTTGCTGAAGTGAAATGAACTATTTTCATTTTATGCTTTGTTCAACTTTGTACATTTAGTTTTTTTTCTTCTTTTTTTTGTCTATTACAGTAATAAGGTTGAACTTAATATAATCTCAATTATAACTTGCATTTGAAGAATTTTTGGTAATAAGGTAAATGAATACATGTTTGAATTGGTAAACCTATACATGACATTCTGTTAGATTGAAAAAAAAACACTTTCTAAGTTGAACATGAGTGACGGTGACGCAGGTCCAGACATGTAATTGGTCTTGTTACATTAGATAAATAAATGTAACCAGTCTTTTAAATATATAATTGCAAAAATATTGTATGATACAATTACTATGTAATATGTAATATTACTAGATGATTCCCTTTATCTGAAGACTTCAGAGACCTGTTTATTACTAACCAGCAAACATTTCCTACAAGAATAAGGGAAGGGAACTTAAAATCGAAACCAAGATTTTGAGGTTCCGACTGCAAGTTTCTTTCATCCGTTTTTGGAGTCGTTATTGCTCTAAGGATTTTTACATTTTGTAAACTGACATTTTTTTAGACTTTTTTTACAGACTGCTGAAGAGAGTGACTTGATATTTGGTATGTTAATTTATCTTGATGAATTACACAATCAGTGGATGTTTTGTATAAATTCATCCATTTTTGTACGACCGCAAGTTGGCGTCTGTGGACAGCATAACTTTGGTTCTAGTGGAGGGATTGTTATCAGACTTTAGTATGATGTTCTTGGCACCTTCTTAAGAAGAGTTTTTTCCAGGTTCTTGGCCCCGCCCGTTTCAGAAAAAGGTGCCAAAAAGGGGTTAAATTAGGTATTTTCCAGTAGGTGGACAGCATAACTTTGGTTCTAGGTAACGGATAATTTTCAAATTTTAGTATGAGGTTTCTTGGGTCAAACTTAAGCCCTGGTTTAAATTTCGGGTTTCTTGACCTGCCTGTTAAAGAAAAAGGGACCAAAAGGGGTAAAATTTGGTATTTTCGTGTCTGCGGAAATCGGTTCTCACTTACTTTGGTTCTAGTGAACGGATCATTTTCAAATTTTAGTATGACGTTTCTTGCCACATACTTAAAAACAATTTTTTAAAGTCGTGGCCCCACCCATTTTAGAAAAAGGGACCGAAAAGGGGTTTAATTTGGTGTTTTCACAAATTTAACTGTAGAGTCTTTATCATATATCGGATTTTGATGGGGTGTTTTTCATTGTATGCCTTAGGAAATTTCAAATCAGTAGTATGCCAACGGATTTCACGTGGCATGTACCGTGTTCATGAGATAAATTGTGACCAAGAAGGGTGAATTTCAAAAGGTTTAATTTTTAAAAATTTTAGTCCGATTTTAATGCAGTTTTTTCTACAATAATGAAAAAATATTATTGCCATGCACCATCAAATTTTTGATAACTTGTTTGCTTTCCAAACTATGAGGGGCGAACTGGGGTTAAAATTGCAAACATGCAGATTACCTAAAATTTTGATTTTTTATCCGATTTCAATTGGATTTTTTTCTTTGGATTCTTCTCATTGTAAGCTTTTACTAGTATTTCAACGGATTTAGCATAGCTCTTGCCGTTTCTGACTTATAAGGGGTCGAAGGGGCAAGAATTGCAATTTTTAGAAATACATGTATGTGAAATCTTTATTTTTCTATTTTTCATCAGATTTTGATAGGATTTTTGTTTGTATTTCTCTCATTCAATGTAAGCTTTCCTTGATATTGCAATAGATTTTGTGTAGCTCTTAGAGTTTCAAAGCGATAAGAGGTCTAAGTGGCCAAATTGCAATATTTAAAGTTTTGTGGAATCTTAATTTTTTTTGGGATTTCAATCTGATTGTTATCTTTGGATTTTTCTTGATGTAAGCTTTTAGTTGGTAGTCAACAGATTTTGCTTAGCTTTTACCATTTCCGCGACCAAAAAGCGATTAAAGGGTTAATTTCTATTTTCACTAATTTGTGTCCAATTAATCAATATTTCAAGATCCCTATTGTGTCAAGCAAATTACTGTGTTCACATTTATTTTAATTTACACTTGTTCATGCTGCGGTCTAATCATGCTGCGCTCGACCTAGCCCTTTATTGATGAAGGATTTTAAAAAATCTATGAAATAACAGTTCTCTAGACTTATCAAAACTGCTCGACAAAATAAATCTGATATTAAATGAGTTGTTACACTAATGATATGCAGTTCAAGTTTCAGTTTGAATGAGTTTCCTAGACCATTGCAAGAGGTCATTGCCGACACATCTATTTTTTGTAAAGTTGTAAAAAATAATTTGAACTTTGTTTGCCTACAATTAAAAAGTATTTCACATTTATATCGTACGAATCTCTTTCCTTACCTAATTTAAGCATTCCGTTTAGATTCTTTTGGATATTTGTATTGCTTTATAAATCTTTAGATTTTTGTCTTCAAATGTTTAATAATCTGCGCTGTCAAAATGACCATCTGGATCTTCCTTATTGAAAGTAAATTAAACTTACTAGTAAATTAAATTAACAATTGCACTCGAAGTGCTCCTGGCTATAATCTTTGTTTTGGACATAACACTGTCATGTATGGAAGGTGAAGCTTTCAATGAGGATAAACGCAGTTTCACTATTCAAGGTGACATGAAGATATCTATGTTGTCTGTCTAGGTTGTACGTTAATTTGATCATGAGTTTCACTGCTATAGAAACAAACTTTCTTTTGAAGATAGATCGACACTAATACGGCTCACAAGAAGCAAGAATTTTTCTCAAATATTACTTACAACAACCATTGCTCCTGGACATGCGATAATATGATTGGGGCGCATAATCCCCTGCTAGACAACATCTATGTTCGTTTGGCACCATTGTTTATAAATAGGTCATTGGAATCCGCCCATGTGTACTATTTGTGCACCTCTAGTTGCAGATCTTTTTCTGTTCTGTTACGCAAGGAATTTCAATTTTCAATGACAACAGCAGGTACATTGACGATATCCTCACTACTGACAATCCTCATCATTTACCCACAAGAACTGAAATTAATAAAGCAAAGAATGATTCTAAATACTGCCCTTTTCTGGATCTAAGTATTATTATAAACTCTGGTAAATGAAAACTAAAATTTATATTAAACAGGATGATTTTGATTTCATTTTAACTAATTTCCCCATTCTTGAGGGCGAAGTTCCTGTAGCTCCATCCTATGGGGTGTAAATATCTCATGACAACTAGTACGATTCACACTTGCTTTTTCTACCATTGACGATTTTAATGAGCGTAACCTCATTTTCATATCAAAACCATTACAACACGGTTATAAATTTCATAAATTATTAAACTTTTAAGAA
>MJUU01005827.1:216660-230502 GCA_002080025.1 Modiolus philippinarum
AAAAAAAATATTTAAGGACTAACCCTGCATATAATTTTTTCTGTGATTACTATCAACTAATTTGCGGATCCTGAGGAATATCCGTGGGTCTGACCCGTTTTTTAGCTCGCCTGGCTTTTGCCACCACTTGGCGTCCGTCTGCCGTCTGTCCGTCAATTTTACAGTCTAGCAGACACGTCAAGTTTCTCTGATTCAGTCCATTTCTCAAAAACTTTAGTGGTACATGTAGCTCAATGATATTAAGTATGTCTTAGGTAGCACATGTCAGCCTGGCATATGACTTTTGTCCTTGACCTCAATTCGTGGTCTATATCTTTTATTTTAAACAACAGTATTCCTTATTGACTATGCAATCCGTATCAACAGTAGCTACTTTTGTTGAATTAAATTTTAATCTCTAATATAGAAGCTGAAAATGTAGATATTTTAAATATTTCTGTTCGAAAAAAAATTGTAAGAGCACATAATTGCACAGCTTCACCAATAAATAAAAAGATGAGGGACAACGATTGTCACATAATCTTTTTCTTGGTGTAGTTGCAATACATAGAACTGTAAGTCATTGAGTTGAACAACATTTTGTAGGCCTTTTCAAAAAATCAATTGGTCCGCTGTTCGGTTTCGGCATTTAAATACAATGAAACAGTTCCGGTCATCAATCAACACGGCAAGTTTACTGTGACAGTGCACTAATTTTTCTAATATTAAAATGTATTCAGGGTTTAAGTTGTGCCAAACGTAAGAGTGATAACCGGAAGCGAAGAATGTTTGTACCTCTGTTTAATAGGAGAGTTCCAATCCAGGAAAAAGATAATAACTCTTTATGAAATGGAATATGATAATGATTTTTATACATAAAATTCTTTGAACAATATGGAGTGAAATTATGTGAATATTTGCTCTATTGCATTAAAATGGCACATGTTTTCAATGAACTCATTGATTGAAACGAATTTCGGCAAATGAATTAAATCTTGTATAAGTTGTAGGTCATTTTTGGGTATTTTTGTACAAATTATAATTTGTAGAAGCTAATTCTGTACAAATTCTAATTTCTACAAAGTGAAAAAACAAATCATAATTTGCACAGAATTTTTGTGCGAAATATAGTTTTTATAAAATTACAACATGTACATACCGTATTCGACCTTATTAGCGCCCCTGCTCCAATAAGCGCCCCCTCACCCTTTTTCAAAGTCAAAATGCACAAGCGCCCCCTCAAAACTCCCAAACTGCCAAAATTTACTTACGTTTTTTGCCGATGTTTGAGTTTTAAGCGGGTATATAATCGCCGTAATTTTAAGAAACAGAATGTTTACATACCTCCCACGACTCCTGAGTAACGATACCTATTTATTTATGCCAAATTCGCGTGATTAATTACTGTTACTTTCTCGTTTCACCACGATTTAAACAACCGGAAGTTAAAGACGCATTATAGAACTCAATAATAATGACGGTAGCGGACATGCATAAATTCCGGTTTTGCCGATTCAATTTAGCGCCCCCGTTTTTGAATTTTCTAAGCGCCCTGGGCGCTTATTGGGTCGAATACGGTATATTAGAAAAAAACATTAAAAGTATGATTTTTTTAAAATAAGGGCAAACGGCTATTCTAAATAAAAGAAAAGAAAAAAAAATGTGACGATAAGAACGTCGCGAATATTATCGATGACGTCGGGGGGAAAACTGGCTCATGTCATCATTGAGGGGAAAAACAGGACTGATCCAGTTTTTCCCCCGTAAAATTGATGGAGGAAAAATTGGATCATGCCAGTTTTTCCGAGGGGAAAATTGGGATCGATCCAGAATTTCCCCCCGGAAAGACTAGCATGGGGGAAAAAATGCTATATGACACCGGTCCATAATGCTGGTGCATTTGTATGTAAAATTAGTTTTTTTAACTTTTAATTCAGGAAATGGTTTGCCGATGTATGAAGCCGTTTAATTGGTTAAAAACCAGTTCTAAGATACACAACTGAATGCGATTTATATAATATATTTACAACCGCTTTACTGTTTATAAAGGGGTTGTAATATGAATCCTTTGATCTTACTGATAAAATGGAGGGCAATGCTTCAACAGAGTATTATATTACAGGTTTTATGTTATTGCGCTATATAAAAATATCGCTTCACAGAACACATTGAACCGTATGGGAATGGGAAGTGCTAGAAACAGTGCAACGCTATTATGCAAATAAATGCAAAGTTGAAGCTCCGCGCCTTTCCACGTATTACATGACGAGAACTGACTCGAAAAAATACAAAGAAAACCGGAAATGAGGGTCAATAGACCACTATTGTAACAAGTTATTCCGAAAGCAAACGACTGTGCCTTTATACCATTCAATTATTGCGACAGATTAACCCCCTTTCCGGTATATGTACAATAAATCGACGTTAGCGACATTGCAGTTTATTTATTTCAATAGCAAACTCAATTAATGGTAAGTTCAAACTATTCTAGTGTGATTTCTGGATCCACATTCTATTCTGATGGAAACACTAAAAAATACCATTTATCCAAGCGATATAGTAGGCATTGGCAAGTCTATACTTCATAAACTGGTGGGAGGGGGTCAAGGGAGTTCCAGAAAAAAGAAGTCCAACATTTTTTCAGTTTTTATCTTATTTGTGGCTAAATTTTGCAAGAATTCATAAAGATTTTATTCCAGATAAGGGTGTCAAATCTTCGCACCTCTACGTATCTACCAGTGCGAAATAAGAAAAAGAAGGGAAACGGGGAATGTGTCAAAGAGACAACGACCCTAAGGGGAGCAATAACAACTCAAAGCCACCATAAGATCTTCAATGAACGGTGAGGAAACCCCACACCCAACGGTAGGTCGGAGTTGGCCCCTAAATAAAAGAGTAATCAAGTTCAGCGAAATAAGCATCTTCCTAGACTCTGATAGACATAAAGTGAACTAACTAGAAAACAGACAAGACACACAAAGGCTTAATAAATTTCTATTTCTTTAAATTCTTGTTTTTGCAGCCACGGTGGCTACAATTTCTGAAAATATAACAAATAAAATAAAGAGAAATATACGTAAAAAACACTTATTATTTTATAATCTGAAACGATCAATCTGTACATGCTCTCTATCACGTGCTAATTGCATGTTACCTGTCATAATCAGTACTGTCGTTAAAACGTTTTTCATTGGTCATATTACAAATCATATATATAGCACCGCCTTACACATTAAAATATTTATTGCACTCAAAACGCTCGTTTTCCGTGCAATAAATATTTAAATTCGTAAAAGCCGTGCTATATATATTACTAAACATACCCAAACCATGTCATATCGTATAACTTTAGATATTCCTTAAATAATTTGGATGTTCCCTCTAGTCATAACATGGTCTTTAATTACATTCACAATAGCTTGATTGGATAAGTAAACCAAACGCGACGGTTTTGTGGCATATGAAGCGTTACTAAATAAGTTTCTATTGATGTTAAATCAAGGACAAAAACTAATGATAAATCATCATTAGCATACTCGGTAAAGTAGAAGTCTTTTTTCTTGTCTACTAGTCAGACTGGTCGCGCTAACTCTAAAATGACTGTAACATAGAAAGGAAAATATAATGGTTTATAGGATGAAGTCGTTTGTTAGTCTTCTAAAATAATTTTGGTATGTGTGAAGTTCTCACTTATCAGGAGAAGAAGTGTTATATGCATACTGAATCATATATGGCCAATGTGATCTGAACAAATCTAATTGAATTAATTTGAAATGATTTATTTATATATTTTAGGGTCAACTGTTACAATGCCATGGGTCCACAGGCTCCATTTGGAGGTTTTAAAATGTCTGGTCTTGGCAGAGAACTGTAAGTAAATTGAAAAAAAAAAGAGAAATTAGGAAACTTAGAAAAATCACGATATATCTAGCAATAAGTTCAAATTTATTTTATTCGCTTGTTGTAGCTCTCTAGCGAATTCAATTTTTAATCCAGTGGGACACTTATATGATAGTTATAGTGGATGTATATTTTTACCCATATATTAAGAATTAATGTAACTTAGTACTAAAAAGTATATTCTCTGATATTCTTTGCGTATTACTCCACGGCATTGACGAATTGTCTTGCATCGTAGTAGTTTATATTGTGCTTATTTTTACACAGTTTTAAATCATTTCAACCTCTAATATGTTTGATAACAAAATACCGAAGTTACTGTGAATTTTTTTTCTGTATATGCGCATTTCGACAACTTATGTCTCCTCAATAAAAAGAGTTATAAGTGCATTACAGTGATCACAGAAAAATACATGGTCTTGTGTGGTAGGCTTCCTCACAACACTAAATTTGATAACAGGAAGAGTTTACAATTTCATAACTCTCAGCTAAAACTCTAAGAACACCGAAACTAAAACAAATTGGAAATAGCAGGGTTTTAAATTTACTAGCATTTACTAGAAGTGATGCACCTTCTATGTTTATTTCATCAAGGATGGGGCTATTTCTGTTTCCAGAAAACCAATTACCAGTATCTTTTTTCTTCATGCCGGTGCCCATTCCCTTTTCAAATTAATTCAAGAGCTTTATCCTTATTACTTTTAAAGTATGAGCTGCAATATTAATAGACCCTGGTGTCTTTGCACTTTGAAATTGTAAGCGTCGTCCGTATTAAAATTTCCCACCTATTAAGCTAGTCCCGAGTTTACTAAGAATAAAGGGCTTGCTTAGGTAAGTCTCTAGTGAAAAATGTTCATCTTATTTTAAATCTTTAATTAAATCTACATTTGTTACGTTCTTTTTCTCTAATTACTTGAAGACATAATCTGAAACAGCATAAAATGTGTTAAAAAAACGAGTAACATAACTAAAGCTGTGAAGAAACCATTCAAAGATACACATATCCAAATTTCAACACATGCAAATAACTTCATTCTTCTTATTGGAAATGAGAAACAACCCAAATAATAAAGTACTTGAATGAGTTTTTTAATGAAAAAGTTCCTCCTACTGGTCAGCTGATATCATTGGCAAAAGTAATGCGAGCTTCACATGTGAAAGTTTTTAAACCATGGCGGGCTATGTGTGAAAAATACAATAAAGCAAGCCCGACTCTCTAACTTTCAAAGATAATAAAAGCGTGAATATCAGTCTGAAACAAACACGTATATTGTTAAAACTATCACACGGAATGAAAAACAAACAAGCCCTTTAGTTAACAATCGTGTAATAAAAAACGAGATCAAGGATACAGCATTAGCGGAGAAGACGGCTGAGAAGTCAAAATAAGAACACATAAAGTTCCCAAATTGATGAAAAAAAAATAAAACAACAACCTTGTTTAATACTGCGATCCCAACAGATTTTAAGTAGAGTTAGGGCGATGGAGGTGTTGACTGTGTGCACATTTTTTAGCCACACTGCATCAAGATGGACCTTAACAACGATTTCGTATGTCAGTGAAATGTCGAAATAATTCTTTCTGTTCTCAAATAATAAGATCATTGGACCGATTGTAGATCGCTTTAGAAAGTATATATTTAAAATAAGCATTACTTACATTTATTAATATCTATGATACTTACAGACCCACAATTCGGGAGAACAAGACACAAAAACAAAAGTGCAAGTGAATGAGCACTAAAAAGCAGGTTAAATATTACATTGTTTATTTTAGTGTGGCTGTTATTAACATTATATATTTTTTGCAGGGGAGAATATGGACTTACTAATTACTTGGAAGTGAAAAATGTAAGTTTGACCATATTGAATCCGTTTCCTAATTCAAATATGATTAAGTGCAAATCACAAATAAATCATTTCAACGAGAACTTATGTCATTAAGTATTTAGTAATCAATACTCCCAATTTCGATTTTGATGCATTCCTCAAGAAATCATTTCTATATCTTGAATAGACGAAATACTATTCATATGAAAGATAACCTATACATAAGTAAAAATAACACGCTTACAACGAAGTTCACAATTGTATAGTTATTATCTTTATTTCATCGCTTTGATAAACTTTTTCATTGCATTAAATTATTGTAAAGTTTTTAATGTTTAAGATTGCACCTCCATGTTCAGGATTGAACTAAACCTACAATGAAACTTAATATTGAAATCTTCTGCATATAAAACAAAAACAGTTGTAAAATCAAATTAGATTTAAAGTATATTTGTACTTGGTTCAAACTATACTTGACTGAAACTTGAAAAATTGTGGCACTGACAAATCGGAAATATCTCTACAATGCGTTGCTGAAGCTATCAAATTTGAAATATGCGTACCTAAAGATCAGCTAACAAACTGGGGTTGTGCCTTCTTTAGCCCAGCCTCAGTGACACTGACAATTTGGATGTTTATTGACAATTAATTTCAAGGGAAATATGTGGACTGTTTGATGCAGAGGTTTGTGTCCGAATCAGATATAATTTTATTATTAATGATGTCTATCAGCTTCTAATTATGTTGTAATACCGTGTTGCACAAAAGCCCGTTAGAACGTTGACAAGTACACTGTTATAAATAACAAAATACCGAAGTTAGTGCTAATTACGTTGCTGCAGATGCAGATGGCCAATTTGACAACTTATCTTCAGTTCAGATAAAATCAAAACTATTGGAAGACACTGAACCAAAATATGTGTTGAAGGAAATAGAGGACAAATAACCAATAGGATTTGAGCATATGCACGATGGCAATACTTCTTGTTTGAAACGAATTTTTTAATTAGTACATGCTTTCTATGCAATAGAAATTAATGTCATAAGGTTATGCTTATAATTTTTTTATTTCAATCTGAACATTTTAGGTTGTGATGAAAATCCCACAGAAGAATTCATAAAATATGTACTTTATGCTATTCCAATAAGTTTTCAAAAATAATACTCTCTGTGTAAAAAAAAGTATCAAGATGGTGTGTATGAGTGATTAACAACATAAGAATCCAGTATAATGTGTTATTTAATACAGAATTAACTATTATAACGAGTGTTATAATTATTTGTAAGTTTAAGATCTTAAAAAGATAAAACATTCTAAACATGCAAGCTTTGATTATTGTTTATTTGTATAGCCATTGCGTGAAAAAGAATCAAGACGACTTTTTATTGAATTATTATACCTTTTAGTGCTGTAAAACTTGTACTTTCGTTTGATGTAACTAAAGAGACATTGAAGGATATAAAAAGGAGATAAAACAAGTCGCTTTTAATGTTCAAAGGAGACGGGACAGAATAAAAAAGCGCAAACATTAACAGTTAACATGGTTGAAAAAAGGCAAATCATCTGAACAAAATTGCACATACATCTGTACAGACACAGGAAGAAAGCCATGCCTGTAGCTAAATAACAAAAACCAAAGAAACTGTAAATTTAGTTTGCACAGATGACCTTCACGACAGTCTCTCCAGTGCATATTAATACAATCTTTATGATCAAAACCGAGAGTTGCGATATAAAAAGGCCGAAATTATCTAAACGAAAATGAAAATTTATCAAAGGACAGATTGGATATGTTATTTAAAAGTTGAATAAAAAGAACGGAAAACATAAAGTTACGGCAAAAGGGTAAACATTTAACTGCTCATAATTATTAGGTTTAATGTGAAAATGATTTTCACTGATACATTTGTCAATAGTGGAGCATGGTTATATCATATTTTATCTTCTATATATTGAAAAATCAATAAGATATAGTATATCAGGATATTTCCACGTGGGTATAATTTTTGCGATGTTCGCGTTTGACGATTTTGCGCGAGAATTAGCCTTTGCGTAAATATTATTGCCAATTTAAATGCACAAGGTCGTCTTGAACGTAGTATTAGGTATGATTAAAGCTTATAGTTGAAGGACTTGTGACTTCAAGATGAAGTACAACAATAAGAGTGTTGTTCCATTGCTTGGTTTAGCCATATATTTATAAAGACTTTGTCACATGTGCAATTACTCCATATCCTGTCGTTGTTTAAAACAATAAAACGCGAATTATAAAAACAGAGAATAAAAGCCGACGCCAAAATAACCTGAAATACGGTACAACGACTGTCACCGATTTCAATGGGGGTAATAACAAAATTACCGAACAGAGTTGTCAAGAGACGAAATCCCTGACACAAAAAGACAAATCAGGAGGAAACCACCGGAAAAATTTTCGACCGCAATGGTCCTGACTTTGCACAGTAAAACCGGTTTTATGGCATGCCTAACCTCCCTTTCCATAGCGGTAGTGTCTGGTAGCAACTCAACAACAATTGTTATTGAAAGGTTGTAGGTCAAATTTTAGGACAAGTTAGAAATAATTCCCACTTGTACGATAGACTCCCTGCAGAATTATCGTATCGTTTAAATGAGTTTCACCTGAAGTTTCCATATACTCTGTTCTTGACAACAATTAAACATATTTTTAAATCGTCTAAAAAAGAAGAAGACTTTCATGATTTTATTTGATTTAAACATTTAGTAAAATATCAGACATTTATTTTATCCTGTTTTGTTTTCATGAGAATAAAAAAACTGTTTTGAAATTTTGTTATTTACAGGAAGTACCCACAAAAATATTATGTTTGCATATATGTTAAATACTTCTATTCTGAAGTTCTGGAAAGAAATTCTAAAATGAAAACCAGACAATTTGAAATATGATTTTAGCAAAAATAGTGGTTATTAATTCTATGCAAATTAGAACTGGCAATTGCTTTGAATAACTACATACCGAACGTACTGTAGATACTCGTTTGTTTTCAACAAAAGTTACAAATACTTGATGAAACTCTGGGACTTACAGTCCATCAGAAGAAGCATCGGCCCAGTGGTTACAGTTAACTACGTACCGGACTTTCTCTAAATTTAGTTTCTGCATATTAAATAAAATAAATGTCCTTTTATGATACAGTTCAATGCAACAAAAGAATGGTAGGGAAAAGCATATATTTTTTGGGGATACTCTCCATATGTAGAGTATATTTTGTAAAAAAAAAAACTTAAAGATTGTTTATCAGCAATATGTAAACTTTGTCTGATAGCAATTAATTTTTAAATAAACAATGGAAGCATATGGAGTAAGTGCAAATGAGACAAAATCCCTATAAATACAACATCATGGCAAAACCAAGCAATGGCACAATACTTTTATTGTTGTTCTTCACCCAGAAGTCACCATATGGCTTTCTCCAATGAGCTGTGTTCATACCTCAAAGTAAGTTACAGACGGCACTTAGTACTGGTTTGATTGGAATTTTTTCCTTAATGTCGAGTAATGTTTTATCCATGTTCTTTAATACCCATGGATGCGGGATGGTCAACAAACAAAGTTAATTGGCAAAGTGTTCTTACAACCACTGTCATCCGTTGCCCAACAAAAAGACACAGAGAAGACTATTACAACATATAAAAAAACGAAGGGCACTAGTCTATTATAGTCATAATCATGATGATAAGATCTAAGCATGATAAAAAGAATGGTCATAATAACATCTCAAAATCTTTATAGTGTATCCATATGGGAACAATTACAGCATGACTGAAATATATAGACAGCATGCATCTCACTCACGGATAATCTTTTTACGGACTTCAGTCTTAAGTTAACAATGGGAAAATATGGAGTAAATACACATGATACAAGGTCTATACATGGTAAACCGAGCAATGGAACAACACTTTTTGGGTTCTTCATCTTTAATTCACCATATGGTCTGAAAGAATGAGCTGTGCTCGTATTTCATAGTAAGTTCAAGACGAGCTCTAGCAACAGCTTGAGTGGATTCATTGCTAAAGGTCGAGAACGTTATATTTATGTTCTTTAATACCCATGGATACGGGATGGTCAACAAACATAAATTCAACTGGCAAAGTCTTCTTAGAACCGCTGTCATTCGTTGCCCGACAAAAAAGACTAATAGAAGACGATTACAACATATTAAACAACCACAGGGCACTCATCGGGTCTATTGAAAGAAATCTTGGCATAATAAAATAGTGAAATGTATCTACTGTAAACATAATGGTAAGCACAACATTTTTGAATTACAAAAAAAAAAAAAACAAAAATAAATAAAATTCCAAATTTTGAAAGTTTGATAGTGTATTCATATGAGATATTTCCCCGAGAACGTGTAAACCATAACTGAAATATATAGAAAGCACATATCTATCGCACAGAGAATTTATAAGCAATATATATGTTCAATACTTTTAATTAAAAAAAACTTAAAAACTTTTATCAGCAATATGTCAGATATGTTTGTTGAATTTCCTCAGACTCGTAAAAGATGCTAGATCCTTCAATCTCGCTGAAAGATACATTGATGATGTTCTTTCCATTAATTACGCATCTTTTGCTAAATGGATCTCATCGATATATCCTCCAGAACTAGAGAGGAGTGAAACACGACAGAAACCTCTAGATCTACATATTTTTTGTTCGGACTTGCATCTTGAATTGGACGACAATGGTCATCTCCGTACTAATATTTACGACAAAAAGGACGAAATAAATTTCAAAATTATCCATTTCCCTAACATGGACAGTAATATTCCAATTTCTCCTGCTTACGGAGTGTACGTTTCACTGTTGATTTGTTACGCAAGAGCTAACGCCAATCATAAAGCCTTTCTCATTAGACATAATTATCTCCGTGACCGTCTTATTTATCAAGGCTTCAAAAAATCCCATCTCAAACGATCATTAAAAATGTTCTTTTAAATAGATATCAGTCCCTTTTGGAAACATTGAAGTTTTCGTCCGAAGTCTGATTCATGATTTTCTTTATTTAATACTGGGATGATAATTTCATTTAACTGTCTACGACGATTCAATAGCAATTGCTGTTGAGTTGCTATCGAACAGTATCACAATGAAAGGGGAGGTTTGGCGTGCCATAAAACCGGTTTTACCCATCATTTCTTTTGATAGGCCTGTACCAAGTCAAGACCGTTGCTGTGGATGATTTTCCAGTGTTTTCTTTACCTGCTTTGTCTTTTTGCCTCATGGACCTTGGGTCTTGACAATTCTGTTCTTTGACATTACCCCATTTCCCCCATTTCTATCATGGCTCCAGAAGAGAAGATTCATGATGATTTGTTTTCTTTTTATAGGCGTCAATTTTTACGTTGCATTATACTGTGTGTCTGGTGAGGGAGAGAATTTAAGCTGTCAAGAGTGGGCTATGACATTTTCTTCGGCAAGTTTGGGCGCTTCAGATTATCTTAAGTTTATAGATCTCATTCGGTTACACAAAGTCAGACATTGCCTTTATGAATAAAATTATTGTGGATTCCATTCAAGAAAGAATTCTGCAAGGACCATGCTGAAACGGTTTAGTCATTCTCATTTTTCATGATGCCAATGTCTCATTTTAATTTTTTTTATTCATTATTCTTCTTTTGGTTTTGATGATCCTTCTTATGATAGATTTTTCTCGTCTTGTGAAGTTGAAAACCAGTGGATGATCTTAACTTGATAGATAAAAACCTCTGCAATTTTCAACAGGAAAAGAACTAAGAAAACTGTCAAGGCGAGCAGCAAATCTTTGGATCGTCTGTTGCTTTACCTTTAGGTAAGGCGATGATTTTTATTAATCGAGGACATTTCTTTTCTAGGTTCCGTACAGTATTATTTGATGGGTACTATAGCTTAACTCTTTATGTCCTTAGAGGAATTTTAGACAAAACCAGTATTTTGGAATTTCTTACAGAGTCTTTGTGTCTCTTCTTTGATTTAGGATATTTTGTCTTTGCTTTTGTCCATCAACATGCCCAAGGGTGAATCTAGACAGGACTCCTGTATATAATGTAAAATTTTCATCAGTACCGAACACATCCTTCCCAAAACAGCCAGGAAGATATAGGACATATCTTTGATTCAAGTGGTCCCGGGTCCCGGGAGTGGTCCATTAAACTTCTTAGTGTATGTCAAAACAGTATGATCCACTTATTGCTTCCGCTCAACTAACAGACAGCAGATCTTCAGCAATTCTTTTTGAAGAGAACGGTAAATTTTCTCTTTTATAAAGTGTTATAGGTTGACTATTGTTAGGATCAAACATCTTTTGCGAGTATCAGATATTGGCCAGGATAAGCCTCTGTCTAAATTTTATGTTTTTTCAATCCCCTTTAAATTCTCCATGTCTTCATTCTACTTTGGACTTACATTTAGTGAGAAATCTCTTCTTTACTGGTAGTAACTTCTCTCCGCCATTCAGTTTTCTAAGTTCTCTCCACCATTCAGTTTTCAGACTTCTCTCAACCATTCAGTTTTATGAGTTCTGTCCACCATTCGGTTTTCAAAGTCGTTTACCTTGTTGCGTTCTTTGGGACCTTTTGTACAGCTATACCAGTGATGTGTACCGGTCTGTTAAAAGTACTGTTTGGGGAAACTAGCTCACTTTTGAAATGAATGAAACACAGAATAAAGTTCCAAATTATATTAAGAAAATATCCAACAAAGTAATAATAATAACAATATACACTGAACAATCCGCATAAAACATGTAAAATAATATATATAGATTTGGAAATACGGCTTTAGGTAAGTAAAGTTCTTGTATACGAAAAACGTACGACATCCGTACAGTTTCGATGTCGGAATCCAACTTTCCGAAAACTTAAGATTATCAAATAATTGAATGACATAATATCACACAATAAGACCCGCGAAATCTTGAACAATTAGTATATAAAATCTATATCAGATCATATTCACAAAAAAGAACAAACAGATAATGAAAGAAATTAATTAACAGAATTAGTGTCAAAGTGTCTTAGTTGATAAAGTAGGGAATTGAAATAAGATAAATAAATGTCAAAAATAAAAGTACCGGAAATAAAATATTATAAAAAAACCACTGTCACACAGCTCTCAGTGTAATATCAAAAGACTCAGATAGTTTGGTTCATTTGAAAAGTAAATAAAGGGCTACACCGAGCACGGCATGATATGAACGCATTATGTCTACCACTGAAATTTGAACAAGTCTTAATTGAAATGAATGAGGACAAGGTAATTTGATGGACACAATAAAGGACTTGATACATTCATTAACTGGACACAAATTAGTAAAATTACCCCTTTTAATCCCTTATTGATCGTAAATGGTAAGAACTAAGCTTACTTTTTGACTAAAGTATATCTTGGTTGGTTCGTAGAATTACAGCTGTATCTTCTTTTGTCAATCGCCCCTTTCACACATTTAACAGCTCACCATATTTCATCAAAAACATTTAACAAAAAGCTGAAAATGGTAAAACCACATTAACAGAAAAGGTCTTGCACCCTTCAATCGTGCATCTTACATATTAAATTACTTCATTACAAATAAATATTTCCGGATATCAAAAATGATTCTTGGCTTCTAATACCTATAGAACCTCAGTTTTGCCTTGGATGTTATAGGTTTTCTACTTTGTGGCTTTATCTTTAAATGAAAATTGACCATAACATCTGGAATGCATTGTTAGGAGTACTAGCCTTTTCAAACAAAGTAGAAATAAGTTTTTTATTTGAGTTTATATTAAGTAACACGAAATACAAACCATTTAATTGTTGTTGATTGACCATTGTATTGACCAGTTTGTTTTTGTACAATCAGGTTTCAAATTCACACACTTAGTAAATTCAAAAGGTTGGAAAGTTAAACTTTAAAATTCGCTTAGATCTATGTTGTATAATAAAGTTTTTAAACTCAATTTTCTCTTCCAGGTAGGTGGTTGTGTTATTTTGTTAAAATAATTGGTTGCATTCAGGTCTACACTTTTCAGAATATGCCGTCATCATAAATGCAAATTACAGTTATCTTTGTGTATATTACCCTTTAGGGACCGACCATTTAACCTGAAGGGGGGGGGGGGGGGGG
>MJUU01005827.1:239550-262325 GCA_002080025.1 Modiolus philippinarum
AAGAAAGACATGGATGTAGCGTTGCTCGACAATTAGCAAAGAATTCCGCTTAAACCGGTGCTAGGGGCCGTCTTGAACTTACTATGAGGTATGAGCAAAGCTCATTGTTGAAGGCCTCATGGTGACTTCAAGATGAAGAACAACAATAAAAGCGTTGTTCCTTTGCTTGTTTTTTGCCATGTATTTGTGGAGACTTTGTCTCATATGCATTTACTTCATATCCTTTTATTCACCATTTAACTAGTTTATGATAACGAAAACCCTGATGTAATAGTTTTTCAGTTATGAAAAGATTCCGTTCATTAAAATCACAAACGTTATTACATACTCGAGCAAATCGAACAAGTTGAGATATGTAAACACCATATGAAGGCGCTAATGGAACATCGCCATCAAGAAATGGATAATTAACGATGGGAAAAGAAAAATTGTACCTTTTATTATAAATTTTAGTATCTAATTTACCATTAGTTATATCAAAATTGATGTCTAAGAACGGACAATGATGATTATTAGAATTGGCTTTATTCAGAGTAATTTCTTTAGGGTAGATGTCCTTATAATACGTATTGAAGTCGTCATTATTTAAAGTTAAAATATTATCCAAATATCGGAAATTGTTGTTAAACTTTTCAATTAAATGCTGTTAAGATGGGTCTTTGCTGATGTTGGTCATAAACTGAGATTCGTAGCAGTACAAAAAGAGGTCCGCTATAAGTGGTGCACAATTGGTACCCATAGGAATTCCTTTGACCTGGCGATAAATACAGTTACTGAAACGAATGAATATATTGTCAAGTAAAAATTCAAGTGCTGAAATCATATCAAAACAAGTCCAATTAGTTGAGTTCTTTTGTTTTGTATTACTAAAATGTGTTTTAAAGGAATTAGAACATATATATTCACAATCGGATTTTTTGAATGCCCATTGAATAAGACGTCTGAATATTTCCTTTATAAGATTATGTAGTAAGGTAATATAGAGGGTAGAGAAATCAAAACTTTCAAGGGATTCAAAAGGGACATTATAAGCATTCAATTTATCGAGAACTTCCAATGAATATTTTACACTCCAAAAATGATTGACACTACTGTATTCATATACTTTGTTACAGAAATTTATAACCAGGTTTTTAATAGCAGTCAAAGTATTAATAAGTATAATAGAAACTTCAGTTGTAGAACAGTATGTTTGGACCATGTCAGATAGCGACGACAGCCATTTTCTGAAAGAACAAACATTACACTTTCGTTTAAGATAATAAAAGTCCATGGGGCTATCGGGTAATTTAAATTTTGAAAATTTACCTCCTCGCCGCTCCACTGCAAAGAGACTACATGAAAGCTGAAAAAGCATTGTTTGAACTTTATAGAAAAATTCTAAATATCGCTATACCTGTTAATTTACAACTGAAACTTTTCGATTCCTTGATTGAACCCATTTTGCTTTACGGTAGTGACCCTGCGGCTTTGAAAATTTCAACATTTTAGAAACAATACATTTGAAATTTGAAAAAAAATCTTGTCTGTAAGGCAAATTACATCGACTTCTATGGTGCACGGTGAAACTGGAACGGTCCCTTAGAAATTGAAATTAAACCGTGAATGTTATGTTTGTGGTCCAAATTGATATATAATGATTCAAAATTATTAAGTATTGTGTACAAATTATTGAATGAGATGGACTAAAGTAGTGAATTTTATTTCTGTTGGTTTAATTTTATGAAGTCAAATTTAACGACATAGGTCTAATCTATATACGACAACTAAGTACAAGTTACTAACAGTAATGGGGGGGGGGGGGGTAATAACAAAATTACTGAACAGCGTTGTCAAGAGCCGAAATCCAAAAAGACAAACCATTGCTTGTTTTTTTTCCAACGTATTAGTAGAGATTTTGTGTCATTTGCTTTTACTCCATGTCTCTTCATTGCCTACTTAAATCAGGTGGAAACCATCGGAAAAATTGACGACCGAATGGTCCTGACTTGGTACAGGCATTTCAAAAGAAATAGTGGGTTAAACCAGTTTTATGGCATGTCAAACCTCCCCTTATATTGTGGTAGTGTCCGATAGCAACTCAATAGCAATTCCTATTCAAAGGCCGTAGACAGTTAAAAGAAATGATTATCCTAGTACTAAGTAAAAAAAAAGCATCTTTAATCAGGGTTCGGACCGAAACTTCAAATTTTTCAACAAGGGAATGATATCTATCAAAGAACTTTTTCAATGATCGTAAGGACGGAATTTTTTGAGGCCTTGATTAATAAGGCGGTCACTGTGATAACTTTGTCTGACGAGAAAGTCTGTATAATTTCTGCTAGCTCAATTGTGAAACATGCACTCCGTAAGCAGGAGAAGCTGGAATATTATGTTAGAGAAATTAATAGTTTTGAAATTAAAACGTCGTAAATTTGAGTACTGATCGAGGTGACTATTTTCGTCAAATTCGAGATGTAAGTCCAAAAGATGTAGATCTAGTGGTTTCTGTCGTTTCCGTTATGTTTAGTTCTGGCGGATATATTAATGGTATCCATTTAGCAAAAGATGCGTTATTGATGGAAAGAACATCATCACTTTATATAAAGTGAGATTGAAGGATGTAGTATCTTTTATTTCATGATATTTTACGAGTCCCTGAAGAAATTCAGTCTCGTGGGATTATAAAAACAAGTCTGCGAGAAGAGGAGCACAATTGGTGGCCATTGATATGTCAACTTGCTGTTGATAAATAATATCTCCAAATGTGACAAATATTTTATCAATTAGAAAATCAAGCATACCGCACCGCTGTTTTTTCATCGTACCATACTTTTCCTTTAAAATTGTCTTTGAAAAAATGTGGATTTATAACCTAAACAACAATTTTGTTTTTGAATCGGCAGTGATACCTTAACTTCGGTATTTTGTTATTTAGTTTATCATGAGGAAGTGTAGTACACACTAAACGATCTTATTGGTCTGAAGGTACAACAACATTTTTGTCAAGTAATGTACAGTGGCACTTAGTAGCTTCATGATCTTCAAATACAGACTTACGTTGATTGAGAAAATTTCAGAACATTTTCAATGTTAAGGTCCTGCAATTAGTTTTTATTGTTAAAAATTCTCCCGGTAATGGTCTTTGTAAAGTAGGATACTATAGGAAAAAGAAGGGAAACGGGGAATGTGTCAAAGAGNGTGTAGTACACACTAAACGATCTTATTGGTCTGAAGGTACAACAACATTTTTGTCAAGTAATGTACAGTGGCACTTAGTAGCTTCATGATCTTCAAATACAGACTTACGTTGATTGTTAACACATCTGCGTAGTTTTCAACACGACTCCGCACGAAAGATCGATTGGATCTTACCCAATCAGACAAGGACTCAAGTTTTGGTTCTTGGTCCGTCTCTCTCATAACCCCGCTCTCTCATAATCTTCAACAGCGTCCATAACAACCTTGAAATTCAAATTCCAATTAATACGCTGTGGTTCTTGGAATTTCGGACCATTAAAGACCACCTTCTGCAGAAATTCATTTTCAATGATCTCAAGATCGTCGGTAATGACATGTGTAGAGGATCTGTTAACAAAAGGGGAGGCGGAACAGTCACATGACAGAGAAAATTTCAGAACATTTTCAATGTTAAGGTCCTGCAATTAGTTTTTATTGTTAAAAATTCTCCCGGTAATGGTCTTTGTAAAGTAGGATACTATAGGAAAAAGAAGGGAAACGGGGAATGTGTCAAAGAGACAACGACCCAAAGGGGAGTAATAACAACTCAAAGCCACCATAAGATCTTGAATGAACGGTGAGGAAACCCCACACCCAACGGCAGGTCGGAGTTGGCCCCTAAATAAAGAGTAATCAAGTTCAGCGAAATTAACATCATCCTAGACTCCCATAGACATAAAGTGAACTAACTAGAAAACAGACACACAATGGCTTAATAAATTTCCTGACTTAGGACTGGCGCAAACCTGCTGCGGCGGGGTTAAACTAGTTTTATTGGGCCCAAACCTCCCCCTTCCCCCTATAGGTTTGGATTGACCTTTGCAATAAGGAGGGATTTTAGATGTGACCTCTTCGCGATTCAAAATGTTGCTGTTGCAAATAGCATCTATTCCTTTGTATGTGAATGGAATATGAATAAAATTCCTGTTTTCGTTGTCCAGAGATCCGGTCCTTACTGGTTTGAATAGACGGAAGGACGCAATATCAGCGATGATACTGCTTAGTCTGTACTCTGGGTTGAAAATATTTACGCCTCTTTTCTTGCGTCTTTAAAACGTGAAATCGGAGAGAGAACAGTCGTGTTGGAACATGATGAACACCCGAAGGTAAACGCAAAATGTGATGTGAAAATGAGCATTCGTCAGATCTTGTATGATAAATTTCATGAATTGAACGAAAATGGTTTACTTTATTTAATGAAAAATGATAACTTTAATTTTGATGTCAGGTGTCCTTTAATTTTTTTATTCATTATTCAAAAGTGAGTTCGGAGAAATTTTTATTAAAGTAGAACAGTAATAAAAGGTTATACGTAAGTAAATTTAGATGTTTGAATGTCAAATTCCTTGTCAGAGCTGAAAGTTGGACTGTTAATCTACCTGAGGATCATATTGGAGCGGCGAGGAGGCAAATTATCAAAATGTAAATTACCCAAAAGCCCAATGGACTTTTATTATCCTAAACGAAAGTATAATGTTTGCTCTCTCAGAAAATGGCTGTCGTCGCTATCAGACATGGTCCAAACATACTTCATTTAAGTGTCAAAGGTCATAGCCCTTAGAGCTGGTTTTTTAGTTTGCCGGGGTATAACTTACTAATCTTTTGACATAGTTTTCAGATATTTGGCAAATGAGTGTTTCACAACAAAATTGAATATTTGATATCATTTGACTTTAATATGACATTCACCTTTGACCTTGAGGTCAAATAATTGTTCTCAAGTAATGGATTTTCCAATACACAAATAAATTGCACGGGAAAAGTCATATTTAAACCATGTTGAGAATGCTTCAAAGTGCGATCTGTGCTGCTATAGCTTTCATTGGATTTGACCTCACTCAAGGTCAAATAAGGCAATTTTTCTTACAATGAATAGAGCGATACAAGGTTGACTAAGGACAAGTTATTTTACACACGTTTTTACTGTTGCACAAGGTGTCTGTAACAATTATGACTCATGTTAGTCATTGACATTGAAAATTTATATTAAAATTAAGTTTCTTCATAATATTTTTGGTGTGTGTGGGGGAAGGGGGGCAAACAACTAAATGATTCTTACGTTTGACATTCACAAAAACACAAAGTACAACATATGAATCATTGGTCTTTGGACCTGTTATTGACATCGAATGAGCTCAAGGTTATTTTTTATAATTAGTTATCTTTTAAAGTATGTGACTTTAATGCATGCTATTAAACCTCTACGCGATCTTTGAATTTAAGTTAAGAAAAGCTAGGTTTTCTAGAAACTAAATCTGCTTGGTTCATTCTTGTTAACTTAAAATCTGCTTGTTATTCACGTGATCAGGGCTTCTCTTTGTATCCAACACACAAGGTAAATCGTAAAGCGAAAAACCGAAAAAACATAGGCCCATTGGAAAAAAAATCAAGAACACGAAGTCAAAGGACTTTAAATATGTGAGATCAAATAGTGCTTTATGCCAAGTAATGGCTGTGATGAAAGAAAAATCGGCCAAAGGCAAAACCCATCAACTATACATGCAGTGTGGAGTTGGTAAAACAATTCCCGTGGTAGAGATGTATGCTCTTTATTTTTCTTAGATATGGTATAATTGTACATGAGATAATATCTCATGTGTACACTTTGTTCAATTACTTTTATCTAAATTTATGTAAATTCTTAAACCGAAGGATTAACTCCCTCCATCGCGGTTTTGTCCTTAGCTATATTTGATATTATTATTATTCGGATTTCGTTTGGTTTTATGTATTTTAAACATTTTTGAAAAAATGGATTTCCTTTGTTTGGGTTCTAGTGCTGCTGATGAATAAATTTCCGAAATGGCCATACAGCTCTTTAAAAAACTTTTGCAGTTGGAGTTAACATATGTGCTATGGTGTCATGTTCATTTACTCCATATCCTTTAGTAAAATATGCAGATTCTTGTCCAGGCGGGATCCAGACAATTTGAAAAGCAGGGTTCGAATTTGAAGTAAAATGATATTTCACCGAAAATTTTTGGGGTATTTCTTAGTAAAACATCAAGATATTCACTGAAAATACATGATTGTGCAAACAAGGGGGGGGGGTCCAACCCCCGGAACCTTCACTTGGATCCGCCAATGATGTCAATGTCGTAAACAAACTAGAAAAAACTAGAATTTTTATTTATATGTTTTCTCCCAAATTGTAACCAAATGTTCTAAAATTGACAAGCTTTGTAATAAGGAGGTAATATTTTACCTCACCTGGTCTAAAAGGCCATGTGAGCTTTTGCCATCACTTTGCGTCCGTCGTCCGTCCGTCCGTCAACAATTTCAAAAATCTTCTCCTCTGAAACTGCTGAGCCAACTGTAACCAAACTTGGCCTGAAGCATCACTAGGGTATGCAGTTTCAAAATTTTGTTCGATTAGTCCGAAGACCAAACAACATGGCTGATGTTACTAAAAATAGAACATAGAGGTAAATTGCTGTTTTTTGCAAATAACTAAAAAACCGTTACAGATATCAAAAATCTGACATAAGGTAAAAGTGATCAGCATAGCAAGATCTACCTAGCCTTCAGTTTTGAGGAAAATCCGAAAACCTGTCTTGGAGTTTTTGCCCTTTTTCCGTAAAATTTTCAAAATTTGTGCATTTTTTATTTTTTATTTCAAAAAGTGTAATAGATAGAGGTCAAGTGTATGTTGCAAAAAGGTTCAGCATATCAAGATCTACTTACCCTGAAATTTTAAAGAAAATCCAAAAACCTTTGTAGGAGTTATTGCCCTTTTTGACGGAATTTTGTTTTTTATTTCCAAAACTATAGAAGATGAAGGTTAAGTGTAAATTGATAAAATGTTTGCCACGCTGTGTGGATTTCAAAACTGGTGTTTAAAAATTGTTTGTTGACTGCGATTTTCGAAACGGCCGCCTAAAAAAGACGGGAAAACTCAGCATTGTTCCATTTCAATGAAATTGATTTCCAAATAAATTTTGATATAACGACTTCAAAACCGATGTTGAAAAGTGTTCGTTGACCGCCATTTTCAAAATGGCCGCCAAAAAGGCGTTCGATTTCAATGAAATTCGGTTTCCAAATAGATATTGATGTTGCAAGTTCAAAACCAATGTTAAAAATTGTTCGTTGACTGCCATTTTCAAAATGGCCGCTAAAAAAGGCGGGAAAATTCAACATTGTCCGATTTCAATGAAACTTGGTTTCCAAATAGTTATTGATGTCGCAACTTGAAAAATGATGTTAAAATTTGTTCGCTTACAGCCATTTTCAGAATGGCTGCCAAAAAAGGCGGGAAAATTCAACATTGTCCGATTTCAATGGGGAAAATTCAGCATTGTCCGATTTCAATGAAATTGGTTTCCAAATGGATATTGATGTTGCGACTTCAAAACTGATGTTGAAAATTGTTTGTTGGCTGCAGTTTACAAAATGACGTCTCGACTTCAAAACTGGTGTCGAAAGTTGTCCTAAGCAAGAACGTTTTTTGTCAAAAAAGCCCAACAAGAAATATAGTAAAACATGGTCAGACTTAAAAAACAGTTCAAGATATTGGAGGTGTTCGAGCTACGAAAGTTTGAGAAACTGAAGATCAACTGTATAACTCACAATGTAAGCTTGATTGTGGCAACTGAAATCCAGGTGAGCGATACAGGCTCCTGGGAGCCTCTGGTTTAAACAGTAAACGACGATAAAAGCAAACACACATAACTTACATTAAGGTTCTCAACTCTGAAGATGCACACAAAAGCACAACAGGACGCATGGTATATCTTGTTGGATTTTCATCTGTAAACAATTCCCACTAAATAACTTTTGGTGCAATATTTAGGAATTTACAATGAAATGTAAGCCTTTTGGATGTTCTATGATTTAGTTTTCTGGTGTTATCATTCAAAGTGATGACACATATTTTGTGATGTAAAGCTGCTTTCATCTTAGAACGCTTTGCAGATTCAAATTTTTGCTCAGCATAGCAGAGGTGGACTCCGATTTGACGCAACAAGTACATTTCTGCATGTTCATATCTAAACTATACGAACACACCCAATACACAAACACACCCTTCAGTTAATTACACCTTTTTCAAAAGGTGATGAAAATAAGATCATTATAAAAACGTATCACGTTTTTTAGAATGGTATACTTAAGTCAAACATACACCAAACAAATAGAAATATTGTTGAAATATCATTCAAAACAGACTGCCTGGTAAGGGATCAATTATTTAATTATTAACAAATCGGTACAACACAATACGGGAATAAAACATTTGCAAAACACAACTTTTAATAAAAATTTTAACGTGGAGAAATGATGTATTCAGGAAACAAATACGCCAAAAGTTACGTGAAACAATTGTCAAATCAGTTATGAGACATAATTAACAAATATGTAAAAGATTAAAAGGTAGATGCTAAAAACATCAATCTTAATGCTTAATTTAACCAAGTTTGTAAACGGCCATACTGGGCTATGTTTGAACTTATAAGGGTGTATTGATGCATAATTTTAAAAGTACACTATTGCATGCTTTTTGTTTCTGTTGTATTGAGTTTCAAGCATAACTGGTGTATTCAATAAAAGTTCATTCAAAGCAGTCCCGTGTGTATATTGAAGAACAGGGAAACGTCAAAAGTCGCCATTTTTACGTCATAGGGACCACAATTTAACTCGACGACACGAATTTTTTAAGAGTTGAGATGTTGAAAAATGAAATTAAGCAATAAAATTCCATGGTGCTTTTGGGTAATTTAAACTCGTTTAATAAGCGACTTTTTACACATCCGCCGCTCTACTAATATATGTGACAAACGAGAGATTAGGAATGAATTTTACTACATTTTTATGTGCTCTAATACGAATGTTATCCAACTGAGGCTAAAGTACATACCAAATTATTTTAGAGTAAACCCTGGCGAGACTTAACTGAAAGGCATGTTAACCTACAGTAACATCAAAGTTTGGAATAATTTTACAAGTTTTCTTAGCAATATTCTAAGATATATACAAATTATATGTACAAATTATGAATATTTAGTATTTTTTCCAATAAAAAATCCTTCAGATCGTTCTGCGCCATGTGCCTACTTTTGTATACTATTCTGACATGAATAAATTTACCTGTATTTTTAGAACGCACTTTTATAATAAAAAATAGTGACCTGTTATGAGCATTTCTTTTGTTATTCAAGACTCTTTAATTCTTGTAAATGCCTTAGAATATTCCATTTCTCTTTTGTCTTTCCTTTGATTCTCTCGATTTCGAAGCACTTTAACTAATAATTTGCCTCAAATTATTTACTTACCACGAATATTTTTATGTATATTCATTCATATATATGCTTAACTTTGACCTTCTGTTATGTCTCACCTAAATATTAGATGAAGTTTCGTGTGGGAAACATTTCCCCGGTCAAAGGATCGAACCTGCTCTACCTCTCTGTACTATCAAGGTGATCAAACGACCTTCATAAACTGTCGCGACTACCATCGCAAGTTAATGAACAGAGGTAAGAAAACATATTTAAAGTGACAACAGATCGATTACTCGGGTAATTTTTAAAATACAAACTAATCGGTTTTTATATAATAAAAGTAAACAAATATCTGAAACAAGATCAGTATAAAGGGAAACTTTTTCGTATGAAGAAAAAAATACATGTATAAACTACTTGATATTATTTAGCCTGAATAAACTGATTTAAATAAACATGAGTAGAAGATTCTATTTAAATGGCGGGATATGTCAGCATTCTGTTTAAGATATATACTTTTTTTGTATTTTTCATATTCGATGGTATTTTTTTATATTCGAGGTTTATGAAGACCTCGAATATAAAAAAATACCATCGAATATGAAAAATACAAAAAAGTATATATCTTAAACAGAATCGTTTCAATTTTATATAAAGTTAATTTTATCCTTTCCTGAATTTCCGAAAAAAGAAATATAGGACATTTTGCTTATGATATGGACTTAATCACGGCGTACCGTATCAAGCTCGCCATAACGGATTCACTTGATACTGAACGTGATAAAGTGCGTATTTAAAACAAAATGTCGAATATACCATATAGAAAGAACCAGGAGGGAAACCTGGTTTGCCAACAAGGCTAGCGTATCTTTGCTATGATAAAAGATATAGAGACCATGGGACAAGTTCATTATCGAAGTTAATGTTTAACAGAGTCGAATAAAAAAAATAAGTTATGAAATGCGAGACTGTTGACTTACGTTAGTCAACAAACATAACATGGCGACCACAAACCCCGGAAACGTCATTTTTGCCAGGTTTTCTTCCTCATATCATGCAAGGAATATTTTTCTGTAAGGTAAACGTCGGTTGTTGAAGATACACATACGCCGTATACAGATGCAAAACCTATATTAAAGAGGGGACGGGGGACTACTCAAAAGGATAATTCAGATCCTCACACCTGTGATATATCTTAATTGTTGTCCGTATTTGTTAGTTTTGAGAAACAGAACTTGCAGTTTCTGAATGTATTAAATTTCTAGATGAAAGGAATATATATATTGTAAGATTGGTCAATAAGTGAAAGAAAATCATTAATTATTTAAATTATCGTTCAGAAAACAAAATACTTAAGTGTCTGCAAATTAAGTTTCTGTAGATTGCCATTTCAACTTATGTCTCTTCAGTGTAGACAAAATCAAATCGTTTAACCATCAACAGAAAGATGTATTACATATACCGGTATAAACGGATAAAGAAGAAATAACTAAACTAAATGTAGAGATTCAAGAACGCTGAAACAAATCAGCAAAAGATGTTAATTATACCCATTGAAATGCATGTCATCATCAATCTACACTACTCTAACATAAAAACCCCGTGCAAAATTTTGATATCAGAGCTATTTTCATGTGATTTCCATTAAATTTTTCACAATACCTCACCGTGAAGTGTAAAATGCCGTGAAATTGCCTTTAAAATGATGTGATCATAGGCCACCTATCTTTCCCAAGAACATTCGGAGATTTGTTTTAACCATCATATATAAAAAAGTCACTGGATTTTTCACGGGTTCGATTGTAAGATTCAAACCGTCAACCTTGAGATTCGCAAGCCCACATGCGGTAAGAATTGTCACAGAGGCTTTGATAGAATATGTTAGATTTTCATTATTTATTTTTCACGGGGTTTTCATAGGATTTTCATGGGTTTTCCTATAGTTTTAATAGATAAAGTGAATTAAATCTGAACATTTCCTTGTATTTTTCATCTTTTTTGTTAAAAACATTATGATTCGACGAATAAAACATCCAAACTCACATACACTGCCTTCAGATAAGTTTAGTAAAAATCAACTGGCATATGTTATCTAATCAAAGACTTTTTTCCTATTAGGGGAGTGTCTGAAAGAGTATGGATATCTTTGTACTGCCCGTCGTTGTACTGTAGCTGGCCTGATGGAGAAATATTGTCCTGGGCGTCTTGGGAATCCACGTCTGAACCACAGTACGAGTGTACCGTTATTGAAGACGAAATCATTGGCTTGTGGAGAACTAGGAAATGTCTTGACCTATACTTGCCATTGTGTTACGGTAAATAATTAAAATGAACAAAAAAAGTCCGAATCAATTACAGGGAGAGACCAGCAAGGAAAATCCGTAAAACGTACGACAGAAGCAAGAAAACACAATCCAACACAGAACATTTATTTCAAGTCCTCATATTCCCGACTTGTAACGGCGGGCATTTTATAAATAAAATGATGTGTCAAACCAGGTTTAATGATGCATCAACATCCCTCTTATATAACGGGTAACTATAGCTTCTTTGTGCCCAGATTGTGTTAAATGTCAAAGCCACAATATTGTCAACACATTGCCTTTTCACACAGGTGAAATGTTTTTGTCGTTCGTTGTACAAGTCTTGTCCAATGATACAGGTAAAATGCTTTTGTCGTTCGGTGCACAAATCACATCAAAGTAGCATAAAGACAAACCTCAATAGAAGAAGCCAAAACTTAAACAAAACCGTCTTCAATACAATTAGAAATTTGAATTGAATATTTATCAATCAAATCTGGATACCATCCAATAAATGTCTTGAGAAAAACTATTAATCTGCGTTTATCGAAACACTGATTGAAAAGCTTACGAATTAAACATCTGTGTCGTTGCAAAAAAAAATCTTGATAGTGACTACATGCTCTAGCGTAACTAATTAATTGAGAAACATATACTCCAATATATTAATTTCCATATGGCCATATAGCTCATTAAAATTATTGCAGTTGGAGTTAACATATGTTTTACGGTCTCATGTTCATTTACTCCATATCCTGTCGTAAAATATTTAATACAGGAGTTTGTCTTTTATTGCAGTGTGGAGTTGGTAAAACAATTCCCCCTGGTAGAGATGTATTCTCTTTATTTTCTTGGATACATGTATGGTGTACTTGTACATGAGATAATATCTCATGTGTACGATTTGTTCAATCTAAATTTATGTAAATTCTAAAATCGAAGGATTAACTCCCACCATGGTAGTTTTGTCCGTAGCTATATTTGATATTACTGATTATGCGGATTTCGTTTGGTTTTATGCATTTTAACATTTTTTAAAAATTATGATTTTCCTTTGTTTTGGTTCTGGTGCTGCTGATGAGGAATAAATTTCCGAAATGGCCATACAGCTCATTAAAATTACTACAGTTGGAGTTAACTTATGTGTTATGGTCTCATGTTCATTTACTCCTTCTCCTTTCGTAAAATATTTCATACGCCGGTTAAGACGGAATATAACTCTTGAGGTGTGGAAAGTCTACAATATCAAAATTGAAATCGTCTTTTTTGTCATTAATTCGTGTGCTGAGGTTGCCGCTGTCGTCAAACTCCAGAAGTAAATCTAAAAACGAAACAGAATTGCCAGTGTCTGTAGTCTCCTTTATCTCAAGTTCTGGTGGATATATTAATGAAATATAGTCGGCAAATGTACTGTTATTAAGCGAAAAAATATCGTCAGGTTATCTGTATGAGTAATTAAAGGATCTAGCTTATTTGATTTTCTTCTTGTTCTACCAAATTTTGGAGAAATTCTGTTTCCTAAGTGAACAAAATCAGGTCGGCTAAGAGAGGAGCACGATAAGTACCCATTGGAAAGCCGACTTTCTGTTGGAATATCTTGCCTCCGAACTGGACAAATATGTTGTCAATGAGAAATCCCAGCATGTTGATTACCTGTTTTTCAGTGTAGTATCGTGTGTTACCTTTGGTACTTTGTTAGTAAAATAGGTAGATGTATATGCAAAGGCAATAAATTTATAGCTCTGACCTTTTTTGTAAGTTAATGAGTTCTGTATAAGATCAATCAAAAGACTTTTCAATCTTGAGTGGGGAAGAGTAGTATCGAGTGTAGAAAAATCGAATGTTTTCAACGAGTGAAAGTAACCGGGTTTTCAAATTGTTCAGAAGATCTTTTGAATTTTTAAGTATCCACATATGATTGATGCTACTACGTGAGTAAACAGTATCACGGTATTTTTGCTGGCCTTATTTCACAGCAGTCAAATTTCTTACTTAGGATAATGGACAGTTCTTACTTAGAACAATTAGAAGAACCGCCAATGTACCGTTGTTTGTACGGACACTTATGAAGTTTGGGTGTGCAGTACAAACCAGACAAATCATTAGATTTGTCGTTGGTAGAAATGTTTAATGACTCCATAAACGATTTATGATTTGCCAGGATTTCATCTTTATCTATAGTAATATTTTTATATGTAGGGTTGCCTGAACTATTATCTACACCAAGTTTTTGTAATAGGCAATCATAATAGTGCTTTTTCACTTATTGTTTGCGGCTTTGTCTGCTGGAACGACAACACACTTTTCGTGAAGGGATAAATATTGACGTTCAACACAATTAGGGAAAGATTGCAATGAGAATAATGATATTTGATAGATTAAAAAGAAATTTATTCAACTTCTGTATTAAAACTTTACAAATATTTATTATATATAAAAATATATATTACTGCATACACTTATGTCAGACTCTTGTAGCTATTTTGATTAAACCTGAAGTTGACCTCTTACTTGTGCTTTAGATTCCTCGAATAATATTCATCCAACATTAAACTTAATCGAGGAAGAAACGGTAACAGAAATTCCAGCACATGGAACACCATCCAGCATAACAGGTATGTATAAGACTGACATCAATACAACAAACTAGGCCAACACAAAATTGGGAATAAAACTACATAGTGTCTTACTTACATTAAAAGCTTATCTGGCTATGTCAGGGTGAGCTTTTGTCATCGTTTTGCGTCCGTCGTCTGTCCGTACGTCCGTCGTAAACTTTTCATTTAAAGACCTTCTTCAGAACCACTGAATAGATATGCACCAAACTTGGCATGAATGATGCTTATAAGATGCTGTCACTTTGTTGCCGATCTGTCATCCAACATGGCCCCCAACGGGGAACTTAATTTTAAGATTGGACCCTATGGGAAAATGCTACAAAGAAATTCTTTTTGAGAACCACTGAATGGTATCAACTAAGCGTAACATGAATGATGCTTATGGGGCACTGAACAAGTGTTGTTACTAAGGCACCGATCCGTAATCCAACATGGGCGCCAGAGGGGAACTTAATTTTGACATTGGACCCTATGGGAAAATGTATACAAAGAACTTCATCTTGAGAACCACTGAATATATTTGAACCAAACTCAGCATGAATGATGCTTGTAAGGTCCTTACCAAGTGTTGATGCTTTGGTGCCGATCTATTTTCCAACATGGACGCCAGCGGGGAACTTAATTTTAACATTGGACCCTACGGGAAAATGCATACAAAAAACCTCTTCTTGAGAACCACTAAATGGATTTGAACATAACTTAGCATGGATGATGCTTATGAGCTGCTGACCAAGTATTATGGTGCCGATCCGTCATCCAACATAGCTGCCAGCCGGGAAATTTATTTTAACATTGGACCCTATCGGAAAATGCATGCAAAGAATTTTATCTTCAGAACCACTGAATGGATTTGATCCAAACTTAGCATGAATGATGATTATCAGGTGCTGACCAAGTGTTGTGACTTAAGTGCAGATCCGTTATCTAAAATGGCCGCCATGCAGCGGGGAACTTATTTCAACATTTGACCCTATGGGAAAATGCATACAAAAAACTTCTTGAGAACCACTGAATTTATTTGAACCAAACTTAGCATGGATGATGCTTATGAGCTGCTAACAAAGCTTTGTTATTATGGTGCCGATCCGTCATACAACATGGCCGCCAGCGTGGAACTTAATTTCAATATTGGACCCTATGGAAAAATGCATACAAAGAACTTCTTGAGAACCACTGAATTGATTTGAACCATATTTGGCATGAATTATACTTATGAGGTGCAGACCAAGTGTTGTTACTTTGGTTCCGATTCGTTTTACAACATGGCTGCCAGTAGGGAACTTAATTGGAACATTGGACACTATTGGAAAAAATGCATACAAATAGCTTCTTCTTAAAAACCAGTGAATGGAATTGAACCGAACTTAATAGTAATGATGCTCTTGAGTTGCTGACCAACTGTTGTTACTTTGGTGCCAAACTGTCATGCAAAATGGCCGTCAGCTGGGAATTTAATTTTACATTGCACCCTTTTGGATATGCAAATAAAGATGTTCTTTTAGAAAGCTACTGGATAGATTTAAACCAATCTTGGCATAAATGATGCATATGAGAAGCTGACCAAGTGTGTAACTTCGGAGCTGATCCATTATCCAACAGTGCCACCACCGATGAATTGGACCCTAAGTGGAAATGCATACAAAAATCTACTAGAAAACCATTGAATGGGTTTAGTCTAAACATGGCATAAATGAAACTTGTGAGATTTTGACCAAGTTTGTAACTTTGGTGCCGATCAACTTCCAACATGACCACCATCTGCAAAACTTAGTAAAGCCTTGGACCCAGTGGGAAATGATATTAAGATCTTCTCATCTGAAACCACTGAGCAAATCAGAACCAAATTAACTTAATCATAATAGTTCTCGGGTTGTCTATTTCGAAGTTTTTGATTTTAATGTTCATATGTCATCCAAGATAGCTGCAAGTGGGGAACATAGTTTAATAGTTTAAAACAGGAATTTATGGGAAATGAAATTCAAAGATCTTCTCCCCTTAAACTAATGAGCCAATTTGAACCAAATTTGGTCATAGTAGTCTTTTGGTGGCCCACTTCAAAGTTTTTGATTTTGATGATCATATGTCATCCAAGATAGCTGCAATGGGGAAAATAGTTTAATAGTTTTACATCGGAACCTATGGAAAATGAAATTCAATGATATTCTCCCCTGAAATTACAGACCAAATTTGGTTACAATAGTCCGACTTCAAAGTTTCTGATTTTCATGTTCCTACATCATCCAAGTTAGCTGCCATCGGGGAACATAGTTGAAAGTAGGTTCCTATGGGAATTACAGAAAAAGATCTCCTCCTCTGAAGCTGCTTGAACAATTTCAGTAAAATTTAAATATGATAGTACTTGGTGACTCACTTTAAAGTTTGTATTTTTTATGTTAGATAGCTGCCAGCAGGTAATATAGATTAACATAGGCCCCTATAGAAACTTCATTCAAAAATCTTCTCTGGAACTGCTTGAACAATTTTGATTTAATTCTATTAAAATTTCTAATTTTTATGTTCATACATCACCGTCAGAGGGGAATATAGTGCTATATAGGACCCAGGTGAGCAATATAGGATCTTGAGAGCCTCGTGTACATTTGAGAATTGTCAAAAAAAAATTAGTACTATAATTACCAATCTCCTTCTGTTGTTTTCTGATTTTTGTTTATTTGACAAGTGCAGTTCTTTTGCGTGGTCTTGGGAATCAATGTCTGAACCAATGTACGAGTGTACCGTTATTGAAGACGAGATCATTGGTTTGTGGAGAACTAGGAAATGTCTTGACCTATACTTGCCAATGTGTTATGGTAAATATTGACGTTCAGTACAATAAGGGAAAGAAAGGAATTAGAATCCTTATATTCGATTGATTAAAACAGATAAATTCAACTTCTGTATTAAAACTATACGAATATTTATTTTATATAGAAATATGTATTACTGAATTCAATTTATGTCAAACACCTTTAACTATTTCGATTTCACCAGAATTTGACCTCTTACTTGTGTTTTAGATTCCTCAAACAATATTCACCCAACATTAAACTTAATCGAGGAAGAAACGGTTACAGATATTCCAGCACATGGAACACTACCCAGCATAACATGTATCTTTAAAATAAACAACAATACAACAAACTAAACCAACACAAAATAAGGAATAAAACTACATAGTGTTTTACTTTCATTTTCCATCTGAGAATTGTCCAAAATTTGATCCTATAATATTCAATCTCCTTCTAGTGTTTTCTAATCTATGTTTACTTGATACGTGCCGTCCTTGCGCGTGGTTCAACCCCCGTAAAATAGCTTGTACTGTGTTCAGAATGCAAGATTAAGATATCGAACAATTGTTTGTAGTATATATTCAAGACAACCACAAAACCACTTCCATTTTTAAACATCAAACTCCAGTACTGTTGAAAAGAATACTCAACAAGCTACAGGTTTAGTTATATATAGTAGCATTTTATAACATTTCAATGTTATAATTGTGTTTTTAGGTAACTTTCCATATTTTCATATCGAGATGACCCATCTGACCTACCATGATTCTATTGATTTTTGTCAAAGCATAGGAATGGAAATGGTAACCATTAAAACAATGGAGATGAACAATATGGTGACACAATATATGCAGAGCCAGTAAGTGTACCTATAAAAGACGTATAATTGTCGATTTTTTAAAAGAAAAGTCTTGTATCACAACTTTATTTATAACTCAACATTAGAATTATTGTTTTCATTTCTTGTTTAATGGAATGCATTTTAAGTCATACTCCCTCCATCCTAGTTTTGTCCTCTGCTATATTTGATCTTACTGATTAATCGAATTTCGTTTATATGCATTTTAAACATTTTTTGAAATTATGGATTTCCTTTGTTTTGGTTCTAGTGCTGCTGATGAGGAATAAATTTCCGAAATGGCCATACAGCTCATTGAAATTATTGCAGTTGGAGTTAACATATGTGCTATGATATCATGTTCATTTAATCCATATCCTTTCGTAAAATATTTAATACAGGAGTTTGTCTTTTATTGCGGTGTGGAATTTGTAAAACATTTCCCCGTGGTACAGATATATGCTCTTTATTTTTCTTGGAAACATGTATGTTGGACTTGTACATGAGATAATATCTCATGGGTATACTTTGTTCAATTACTGTTATCTAAATTTATGGAAATTCTAAAACCAAAGGATTAACTCCCTCCATCGTAGTTTTGTTCTCTGCTATATTTGATATTACTGATTTTTCGGATTTCGGTTGGTTTTATGCATTTTAAACATTTTTGAAATTATGGATATCCTTTGTTTGGGTTCTAGTGCTGCTGATGAGGAATAAATTTCCGAAATGGCATTCATCTCATTGAAATTATTGCAGTTGGAGTTAACATATGTGTTATGGTCTCATGTTCATTTACTCAATATCCTTTCGTAAAATATTTAATACAGGAGTTTGTCTTTTATTGAAGTATGTAGTTGGTAAAACAATTCCCCATGGTAGAGATGTGTGCTCTTTATTTTCCTTGGATACATGTATGGTGTACTTGTACATGAGATAATATCTCATGTGTATACTTTGTTCAATTACTATTATCTAAATTTATGTAAATTCTAAAACCGAAGGATTAAGTCCCTCCATCGTAGTTTTGTCCTCTGCTATATTTGATATTACTGATTATTCGGATTTCGTTTGGTTTTATGCATTTTAAACATTTTTTTGAAATTATGGATTTCCTTTGTTTGGGTTCTAGTGCTGCTGATGAGGTATAAATTTCCGAAATGGCCATATTCAGCTCATTGAAATTATTGCAGTTGGAGTTAACATATGTGTGTTATGGTCTCATGTTGATTTACTCCATGTCCTTTCGTAAAATATAAGCATTTAGTATGTTTTGGAATTCAAGATAAATTTTGATTTTATAATAGATGAAAAGCAGTTTTGTAAATATTGTTTCGACCAATGTATGACGATACACAAAAATGTGATGATTTGTATTTGCCGATTGTTCTTTAAGTGTTTTATTTCTGCACGAAAATATTGAATTTTAATACACCCGTCGTATCATATGTTTTGAAATTTAAGATTGAAATAGAAAATAAGTTCGCTATAAAAGTGAAGTCGTAATCAACAGTTGCGTGTTTATTAAATGATTTTATCAAATTAATTCTGAATAAACTGTTGATTGGGACAAAATCGAGATTTTCTGTATATGAGAAGTTATATCTTATCACATATCTTTTTATTATCTATTAGAGGTGTGTCTGAAAGAGTATGGATATCGCTGTACTGCCCATCGTTGTTCTGTAGCTGGTCTGATGGCGAAGTATTGACCTGGGCGTCTTGGGAATCCACGTCTGAACCAATGTACGAGTGTACCGTTATTGAAGACGAAATCATTGGTTTGTGGAGAACTAGGAAATGTCTTGACCTATACTTGCCAATGTGTTATGGTAAATATTGACGTTCAGTACAATAAGGGAAAGAAATGAATTAGAATCCTGATATTTGATTGATTAAAAAAGATAACTTCAACTCCTGTATTTAAAGTATATATAGAAATATATATGATTGAATTCGCTTATGTCAAACACTTTTAAGTATTTTGATTTTACCTGAAGTTGACCTCTTACTTGTGTTTTAGATTCCTCAAACAATATTCACCCAACATTAAACTTAATCGAGGAAGAAACGGTTACAGAAATTCCAGCACATGGAACACTACCCAGCATAACAGGTATGTTTAAAATAAACAACAATACAACAAACTAAACCAACACAAAATAAGGAATAAAACTACATAGTGTTTTACTTTCATTTTCCATCTGAGAATTGTCCGAAATTTGAATCTCCTTCTACTGTTTTCTGATTTATGTTTACTTGATACGTGCAGTCCTTGCGCTTGGTTCAACAGCCGTAAATAGCTTGTACTGTGTTCAAAATGCAAGATTAAGATATCGAACAATTGTTAGTAGTATATATTCAGGACAACCACAAAACCACTTCAATTTTTAGCCGAGTTGCGACGAAGTCGAACTCGGCTTATAATTTGATGAATGGTGTCTGGGCGTCTGGGCGTCCAGGCGTCAACTTTTGGTTTCCGCATGATATCTCAAGAACCACATGTCATATCTAAATGAAACTTGGCACAGACATGAGTTATGATTAGAGGAAGATCCCTATTGATTTTGAGGTTTGTGCGACAAAAGTCAAGGTCACAAATTTTAAAAATAAAACAAAAAATTTGACTTATTCGTTTCCACACAATATCTCCAGAACCACATTACACGTCCAAATGAAACTAAGCATAGACATGAATTATGATTAGAGGAGGAACCCTATCGATTTTGAGGTCTGTGCAACAAAGGTCAAGGTCACAACTTCTGAAAATGTAACAAAAATTAAACATTTCAATAAAGCCTAAAATAACATGTTCGGTATTAGTTGATAACAAAAATAGCTAAAAAAAAATTTATTGTTCATACAAAAGTAGTTTTTATATTGCTAGAACATGTAAATTCATTTTATAGTTCTAATTATGTTCACAAACACTTTTTTTTGGGTGTCAACAACTTAAAAATTAGATAGAATGAAAAGTCAGAATTAAAAAAGGGAGGTAATAAAACTAAGGGAAGTAATTAATTTAATATGAAGAAGTGTTTAAATATTACAAAAAGTTGTTTGCAATGTCTAGTGAAAATAAAATCTTAGATAAAAAAAAATACATTTGTGTATTTTGATTTTTTGTAAATTATTGATTTCAGCAATACATATGACATGAAGTGTAAGGGGTACCCCTGCTCAAATTTTTTTTTGAATGGTGGTCTGAAATGGGTTGTAATGGATAGTGGAGCTTTCAGTTGCAATGGAAACCAAACCAGAACACTGAATCTTTGAAAAAAAAGTTTTCTGCTACATATTTTCCTTCACAATATAAATAAGATTATAAGGGGAACCCCAGCCATTTTTTTTATGAAAGGGAGACTCGGAATGTTTTGATTTCAGCAATACATATTACCTGGATTATAAGGGGAACCCCTGCCCAAATCTTTTTTGAATGTTGGTCTGAAATGTGTTTTAATGGATAGTGAAGCTTTCAGTTGCCATGGAAACCAAACCAGAAGATTGAATCTTAGAAAAACAGTATTCTTCTACATATTTTTCTTCGCAATTTTAGATATTTGTATAAACTAGATTATAAGGGGAACCTCTGCCCAAATTTTTTTTGGATGGTGGTCTGAAATGGGTTGTAATGGATAGTGAAGCTTTTAGTTGCCATGGAAACAAAACCAGAACACTGAATCTTTCCAAAAAAAATTATGCTTCACAATTTCTGAAATATGTTTAAACTAGATTATAAGGGGAACCCCTGCCATTTTTTTAAAGGGGGAGGGGCTTGGAATGTTTTGATTTCAGCAATATGTATGTAACCTGGATTATATGGGGAACCCCTGTCCAAATTTTTTTTGAGAGGTGGTCTGAAATAAGTTGCTATGGATAGTGGAGATTTTGGTTGCTATGTATACCAAACTAGAAAACTGAAATTATTAGAAAAAAGGTATTCTGATACACACTTTCAATTTCAGCAATAGTAAAATAAAAAACTAGATTTAAAGGGAGATCCCCTGCCCAAAGTTTTTTTTTGGAAAGGAACTTGGAATGTTTTGACTTTTAGTCAAGTTGGGACAAAGTCAAACTTCCTCAAAATTTCCATTATTAATCTCTGATTGAAATAAAAGAATTTATATGCTGATATGCAACTATTTGCCGATCCGATGATGTAATCATGAAAATAAGATATGTTCGCAACTCGGCTTTCGCAACTTTGGTGCGTTTTCTGATCTTTAAACATCAAACTCCAGTACTGTTGAAAAGAAGTGACAATACTCAAGAAGCTACAGGTTTAGTTATATATATTCTCTATCAGCTTTTACACGTTTTCCGGTTAATGGACTTCCAAATGTTTTGGTTTTATCTGCACTGATGAGACATAAGTTGTCGAAAATGCGCATATGCAGAAAATAAATTAACAGTAACTTCGGTATTTTGTTATTTATTACCACTGGGACGATGCCTCTGCTGGTCGACTGTAAGTCCCCGAGGGTATTCACCAACCCAGTAGTCAGTACTTCGGTGCTGACCCGAACACCGACTTTATTGAAACTTGCAATATCTAAATTTTACGAAATTTTGTTTTAAACTAGGGAGTATCTCCCTCATGCATAGCTCTGTCCTTTGCTGAATTTTGGCTTTTCTATTTAGACTCTTTTGATTATTTGTTCTCTATCAGCTTTTACACGTTTTTTGGTTAATGGACTTCGAAATGTTTTGGTTTAATCTGCACTGATGAGACATAAGTTGTCGAAATGCGCATATGCAGAAAATAAATTAACAGTAACTTCGGTATTTTG
>MJUU01005828.1:11581-23634 GCA_002080025.1 Modiolus philippinarum
ATTTGGTATGTGGGTTTGTCTTACATTGAACACGACAGCCTGCTATTTAGCTTTAGCCCTTGACCTCATTTTCAGGGTCTAGTGAACATTTTTTTGTTTTTCAGTATATATCAGTGGTAGGTACTGATATTTGGCATTTTGGTTTTAGTTGATACATGACAGTGTGCTATATTGCTTATCCTAATTCACAGTCTAGGGAACATGTTTAGTTTTCTGATTTAGTCAGAAGAGTTTTCACATCAATTTTGTGACCATGTAGGGACATGCGAGACATCAATTTGGGTCCACTCTTGTGTTATTTATTATGCCCCTTTTGAAACTATAAAATTGAACNAATTTCTTCTGTAAACTAGTAAAATTAATACTGAAACAATTTGTCAGTACTATTCTAAAACCGCTTAATATGATTTTTTTGAACTTTTGCTACCAAACATTTGCATGCATATCAACAAGGAGATCTGATTGGTTTTTTTTATGAATAGTTATGCTTGTTTTGAATTTGAAAATTTGCCTTCATTAATGCCTTTTGTAAACAAAATGTTCAAATTTTATGAAATTTTTTATGCCTTTTGTAAAAAAAAAAATGTTCAAATTTTATGAAATGTTTTACCCAATAAAATCATGCTTAGTCGATATGCATATCCACAAGAAAACTGAATTAATATGATATTCAAATTAACAGGAAATTATTTTTTTTTTTTTTTTTCAGAATTTTATTTCTTTTAAAATTTGAATTTTGGCCAAAATACACATATTAAAACAGTCTGTTAACACATTTATCATTCAACCCTCAAAGAATTTCTCAGAAATTAGTGATTCAAAACCTTGATGAGTTGTTTTCATAAAATCGGTAAGAGAGGTCCATCAACAGAGCTTGATAAACCTTCCATCAAGTATCTGTATCTACCATTCAGGATTTATCAATTTACAATGGCATCTCTGGAAATAAATTCCTTTAGATGAAGACTATAGTATGTTTTGACGGTCATACCAATTAACTAATCTCCCTGTTTAACCAGAAATGTTATAATGTGTAAAATGGAGAACTGTGTAGAAAGGGCTATATTTTGATGTTTTATTTCGCTCCTTTACAGTATACCGCAGTTTCTATTTAAAGATTTGTGTATATATTTGTTAATAAACAAACTTTTGCCTTGCCAGCTGATCAACCTGTTGACATAGAGGAAGACATGAAAATAAATTCTTTGGTATGAGCTTTCAATTTGGCATTGAAGTAGCAGCAGTTTAGCAATAAATAATGTCCACAGCACTTTGGAGGGAATTTGCACATAATAATGTGGATATTTTAGCTTGAGTGATCCATTTTTCTTCTGTCACCTTTAATGCAGGATATGATATTTAGAAATAAATTCTTTATCTTCCCTGCGTTTGTCTGATACACATTGTATAGGTGAAGCTTGTGTGCTGTGTATATTCCTATCATATATTTCATATCATTCATAAACAAGTTTATGTTAAGTTTATGTTTCCCCAAAATACTAAACAGCTGAGAAAACATTTTATATGCCCCCTACCAGGGGTTCACTTATTTAGGTGCATTAACTGGTTTACCATGATCCATATGTCCCAGTTTTTTGGTATGTTTATACATCCATCCTTCAATTTGTGGATTACAACTTGAACTTTCTATCAGATCAAAAACCAAACTATGGTATATACTGACTTATTTCAAGAGACAGAACCCTATTGATTTTCAGGGTTGCTACACAAAAGGTGAAGGTCACAGTGGCTAAAAATATACTGAAATTTCAAGAAAATTTTGGTTTCCAGGTGATGACCTTCATCACATTAAAACCAAACTTTGTTAAAAACTTACTTATTACATGAGACAGAACCACTGGAATTTCAGAGTTGGTTCACCAAAAGTTAAGATCACCGTGGCTAAAATAGATTAAATTTCAGGAAAATTGGGTTTCAAGATGATAACTTGTATCCTTGCTTCAGAGCCCTATTGATTTTGGTTGCTCCCCCGAAGGTCAAGGTCACACAGGCAAAAAATAAATTTTGGCTCTAATATTCTATATCAAATCAAAATCAAGTATGCTCATTTATAATTTCTTATAGGAGACAGAAACCAATTGATTGTTAGGTCACCAGTTTGCTAAAACAGATTATGAATATGACTATGCATTAGATTAAAACCAAACCTGTTCCAATGTCTAATTATCACAGGAGACAGATCCTGTTTTATATTCATATATTCATTTAAAACTGAGTACAGTCCTTTTCACTTTATAGTAGATATAGTGAGATTTTGTTGAGGTTTCAGGTATGGTATCCTATTTGAAGGGTTTCTAGTTTGATGGTAGCTTTATAAAGATGGTTTGTTGTGGGTAATATATTCATTATCAGATATTTACATTGTAGTTTGTGAATGTTGTAAGTAAAACTTATTTTTTTATGATTTAAGCCAGTTACCTCACTTTTCTTTACAAAAGTTCACTATTTGTTTAATGTTTTTTAACTGTTACTATATGCCTATTAACTTGTTTCTATCCCTATACCATGCTTACAATTTGTAACACGGCAGTTAGAGTTAATGGAGCACAGTTATAACCTATTGATTAATACAACTGTACAGATCGTCGTTCTTATGAAATCGTCATATCATTAATTGTTTTTAATGTGTACAGTTTGAAACAGTGATAAATGAAATGGTTCTGTTAAATTCACGGAATAAACATAATTTTGCATCATTAAATAATGTATGATTTATTTATAGATACGGTTAAGAAAATTTGCCAGATAAACAATAAACAGTAAAGTATTATCCCTTCTTTATAATTCAAACCACTATGGTTTATATATCTCAGATATAATTTGATGTGTGTTATGGTTTTTGTCTTTTCATTATACTGTTTTCATTCTTGTTTTGTATTCAATTTTTCTTTTATTTTTGAGTAGTAACAAGGAAATTGATTTATTATTGGCATCATGCTAAAGTGTACTGGAATGGATGGTTATCAGAACAAATAGGGTCATGAACTGGGAGATATTTTATTATACACTTTAATAATTTTTGAGTACTGTGACTCTTTTCATACTCTAAGTTATACCAGTCAAATTCTAGTCCTTAAAGAGAGATAACTCAAATTTGCAAAAGTTTTTTTCTTCTCCCATCTTGTTCTTAATACAATTGTGCAATAATGATGAGAATTAATTGAATCTTTCAGCCTGTCACAGTTATAAAGCATAGATATATTTGGAAGGTATTTTTGTGATGGGTAGACTATTGTTTCAGTAGCTATTATAGAGGATATTTTATTAAATGTTTTTTGAATGCAGTTAGTTTCTTGCATTTGATATTTTGTCAGCTTATGCACAAACTATATGCTTTTGAAATTCAGCAAAATATTTTGTTGAAAGTAGAATAGTTGATAGTTTTAATCAATAGAAGCATAAGATTTGTGAACTGTAGGAGGTTTAGAGGGCTGCACATTTTTAAAAATTTACCATTTGTTAAAATGCTAATTACAATTTTTATAGATTCATTTATTATAACCTTATCCATAATCCATGGTGACCAAACAACTCTTATGAAATCATCAATAAATCTTTTGAACTGCAATGGGAAAGTTTGACATTAGTACAGAGAATTTCAGTATTTAATTATTGGCAATTTTATATTAATTGATGGAGTTTTCATATTTGGACATACAGTCGAACTTGGATTGCTTGAACACCCAGGAGACCTATGAAAACAGTTCTAGCCAAAGGAGTGTTCAAGTTATCAAGGACGAACTATGTTAAAATTCGAACCAAGGGACCACAAAAGGGTTTGAGACATCCATGGTGTTCGAGTTATTCAGGTCAGTAACAACCACTAATTGGTGGATTATATCTCAATTGACATGACATATAATAGTATCCACCAATTGACATATAATTCTCTAATTTTTCAAATTTACCCTTTGAATAAAATTGGTGCATTGATTTCTGAAATCCATGATAAACTTTATTGTTTATGCATTCACTATAAATCCTTCATGTTGACATGTCATGCTGCATTTAATGAATTTATGCATTTGAACATTATCAACAACAATGAACTCCAATCACCTGTCAAAAGAAATCTATAGTGTGTGTGGTCAAGTGAACATGAGTACAACTCAGTAATGAACTGATGATAAGGTAAATTCTTTGTATACAATTGACCTTAATCATTAAAGGTCATTTGTGCAGATTAGGCAACAAAAGAAATATTGTTTGCATGCTCTCTCAAGAGATGCAGCACGATTTTAAAACAATTTTGCTTTGACAAGACTGAGTTGTGCTCACAGAACATGTATTGAGGTGAAAACTGAGGCACCAGTCAAATATCAAGAAGTTATTTGAAAAAATGTGTCATTTTATGTCAATAGGTGGATACTATTACATGTCAATTGAGGTATTATATGTCAACTGAGATATAATCCACCAATTAGTGGTTGTTACTGACCTGTTATTGCAGTTTGAGCCATCCAAGTTCTACTGTATATTTGCCCCGACCAATGAATGATAAATTATGTATTTATACATTGTTTCATAAAAATAATACTTTGACATAGATATAAATTCGTGTGAAAATCGTTTCAGAAAACTGACATTATACGTGTGTAAGTTTAGTGATTTTGTTGTGTTATGTATTGTTCAGTTGTTGGTGGAATGTACAAGATTCATGTTGTATTCATTGTACACATTGTATTGGGTCACACTTTACATCAAGTTGTACCTAGACCACAATTTTAAGGTCGACAAAGTTCCACAGATGTGCAATAGGATAGATAGGTGTCACATATCACTTACTGCACCAACATGGACAAAATTTCACATGACTGTATTCATGTAAAACTGATTTCATCAAGGTGGATAAGGTTTCACATATCTGCATAAGGGCAGACAAGGTTTCACATTTTACTGATTGCATCAAATTGGACCAGGTTTCACATATCTACATCGTGGTAGACAAGGCTTCACATTTCACTGTTGTCTAGTTGTTGTAGATTTCTCTCATCAATAACAGGATACCTACATTTTCATACATACATCATTTTAGAATCATGAAATTAGAATTAACATCTCTGTATTTTTTTATCTTTTTTACTGATTAAGGGTGGGAATAGATTTGAGACCTCCTATATTTAGATTTTGTAGACAATGTCTGGAGGATGTCATCAACATTAATTAAATAATCTCCTAATTTATGTTGTAATATTTATTTATCAGCAGTTGAAATGCAGTATAACTCTGTTTGTCACTGTTTTAGGTAATGTTTCATTGCCTTGATATACCATAAATTTGTAAAAGTTTTAAAATCATATATGTATGATCACACAAATCAAACCTTCCTTTTTAAAAAAGTTAGATACCATTTGCATCAGAGATCTGCATGTTTTTCATTTGAAAAAAAAAAAGAAAAGTGGGAAAGATTTTCAAAGATTTCAAATATAAAAGCCTCAGTAATTGGTAATTTGACAGTATACAAGGGTGCCAATAATTTTGTACAGTGATAAATACAATGAAACCTTTCTTAACAGTGAATAAACCACAAATCTTAACTGAACTTTGACTAAACAGCAGACATGTCTTAACAGAACCCTGACTTAACTATAAACCTGTCTAAACCACAAACCTGTCTAAATTGAACCCTGATTAAACTACAAACCTGTCTAAACTGTACCCTGATTAACCCCCAAATTTTCCTTTACCAAACCCTTACTAAATTATAAATCTGTCTAAACCACAAACCTGTCTGAACTCAACCCTGGTTAAAAAACAGACATGACTTAACAAAACCTGCTTGAAGATTTCTTTGTATCACTATCTAAATTTTCTGAACCCGTTTTCAAAATCTTACAAAACTTTCAGCCAAAGGTGTTCTGATTAGACGGATTTCACTGTGTATGTAAATTTTTGGATACATTTGTGTAAATAATGCATCTTTTGGCATACCATATTCCTAGTATTAAGCGCCCCTGCTGCTATAAGTGACCCCACCCTTAATTTCGTTTGAAATCCTTTAGCTCCCCTCAAAATTCCCAATAGAGACTGTAATTTCCATATTTATTTCATACATTTTCTGTCATTGATTTGGTTTTTTTTTTCAATTGTGCATGCATATGTATCAGAGTTTCCAGTTGTAAACAATCAAGTTATTATCTTTTTCATGTGCATTTCAGTACAAACAACTGATTGGCTTCTGTTTGTCAAAGATTTGGATAGTTGATGCATTTTTACATTGATTTCATGGTGTACTTATGAAAGATCGAAGAATTTCTATACTAGAGCTTCACTTTTGGAACACAGGTTTTGTCCTACTTAGTGCCCCCCCTTTTTTTTTATATCTAAGCACCCTGACCCTTAATGCAAGGAATACTGTATAATAAGAACATAATTAGCAATTTAACTGCCATTATAAAACATTTCAGTACTTGATATAATTACAGGCACACATGTATTTGGATTTATACCTCCGTAATAATAATAATTTTTTGGCACCTGAAAAGACTATGACAAGGTTACACTGCATTGATACTTTACTGATATTTTCAGTTTACTAGATTATTTGATATTACTAATTTCTTGGTTTTTCCTTACCAGGTTGGCGTTCCCCGCCAGGTTCCCTTCCTGAATTAACCGATCTCTCTGACTACTATCACCCTTATCATCAACACCTTACACGACAGCTTGGCTCATCACCACAGACAGGCCATCAGAACTTTTATCACCCACCATCACAAGATATGGTGTATAGGTAGAGCTAGTCGCATCACATTAATATGTTGTGCCATAAAAAAATTAATGCTTATCATTTACTGACAAATTAATTCAAATTTTTACTCTTTAAAAAATCGGCTTCAGTTAACTCAAGTGTTTTCATATATTTGTTTTTTGGCATTTACATCTAGTCATATATGTCATAAAATGTTTGTTGAATATCTCTGTTTGCATGCACTCTGGTTAATTCAATAGAATTCGTGAAAAAAAAATTGCTTTGCTCCTTTAAAAAACAACCAGCAACTGTTAATTATTACCCATAAAATTTGAAGCAAATATCTTAAGCAGCATATATCTGATGTTGTATCTAGCTCAACCTATTTACATTGTTAACTTGTGGTGGTTGTGGTGTGCCTAGCTGTGTCGGTGGTGGGATCTGCAGTTTGTTCCGAGTGCTGTGCCTTTTTTTATGTCTACATCAGATAGTATTTCATTCTGTTTTCATGGTAAGAGAATATGTAAAATCAATAAAGATATGATCAAATTTATATATATGCATGAAATTATATTAATAAAAATGTAACATATTGATTTTGAAAAATGATAGGCTTATATGATGTTAAAACCATTTTATCATGCAAGTGCCTGCTAGTTATAAGTAAGAGTGCTGCTTACAGTAGCTTTTTGGATATGTCATGTTTTAGTGTTCTGTAGGAAGCATTTAAATGTCTCTGTTACCATCTGTAATGAAATGCAAGCCAAACTATTAAGTTAACTTATAATATACTGTGAAAGTACTATTGTTCGTGGGATTCCTATTTTGGCATATTTTGTGGTTTGCTATGACCACGAAATTAAGTTTCCAACGAAATGCATTTTACCCTAGAGTAGTAATGAAGAGAATTTGATACCTCAAATTTAAGAACCCACGAAATAGTGATATTTATTACAACCACGAAAATTGATGTCCACCAGTAAAAGTACTTCCACAGTATAAAAGGCAAGTCAAAATATTTTTGTGTATAAATAACTGCGGAACTGTACAAATTCTATAGTTGATCAATACAGAACATGCCATTTTGTCAAGTACTGGTAGTCTCATCCATTATAATTTCCAAATAATGAAGAGGACATACCATGGCATCTGTATTTGCACAAGTTTTAATAATTACTTATTATGATAATAATTACTTATGAGTTTTTAACCACTTTGTGTCCATTGTCAGTCTTTTCCCCACGATTTGAATCGATTAGATTTACATATTTGGGTTATCTCTTCTTAACCCATAGAAGCAAATTTAATGAAACTTTACAGGAAGTATGTATTGAAGATTCTTTATGAGAATTGTCCATTTTGTAAAAATCAGATCAAACTAGAGAGTGTGTCTACCATACAGAGATGCCCAGCCTACTGATTTAATTCAATAGATACCCGAGTAAGCCGAGCATAAAATTAGATTAAGTCAGTTAAATTGTGATGAAATCAGCATTGTTCAACAATTTAAAAAGACCCTCATTGTTTAGATGTGTCTCCAATTTGTTATTGCAATATATATTGCTCTGAACCTATTGGTTTTGAACAATTCAAATTATGCCTTCCGACTTTTTACCTCACCAGGCCAAACCAGGGTGAGCGTTTGCCATCACTTTGTGTCCGTCATCCATCTATCCGATTGATGAAATTTTTCAACAATCCTCTCTGAATCTACTTTGTTAGTAGGAACCAAACTCCTTGGATTGTCCCTTTGCAAAAAGGTGTTTTTTCAGGTCAGTGCATATCAAAGATGGTCGGCAGCTGGGAACTTAATTTAACATTGGACGTTATGGGAAAACACATTCAAAAAAGATCTTCTCTGAAACTGCTGAGCCAATTGGAACCAAACTTGGTCACAGTAATCCCTAGGTTTCCCCTTGCTGAAAAGGCGTTTTCAGGTTTGTGCTATATTGAAGATGGCCGCCAGCGAGGAACTTAGTTTTAACATTGGTCCCTATGGGAAAACACATTCAAAGATCTTTTCTGAAACTGCTGAGCCAGTTGGAATCAAACTTGGAGAGAAAAGTCCATGGTTGGTCCTTTTAAAAAAGAGTTGTTTTCTACCCCCTACATAGTAGTGCAGCATACTAGTTATTTTTTGGGGTGTGTATAGGAATCACCCTGTCCGTCCTCCGTCTGTCTGTCCGTCCATCCATCTTTCTGTGCGTTCATGTTCCTTGTCGGCACATGCTCTCCTAAACATCATCTTGGATTTCGATTAAAAGTTACATAGTTGTAGTAAACCACCTGAAGATTTGCATGAAATAATATGGTTGCTGCCTGAAATTTTGAAGGGGAGATAATTTGTCTTTGAATATTTTCTGGAAAAAAAGGGGGGAGGGTGAACATTGTTAGCACAAGTTAGCACAAGTTCTCCTAAACGTCTGCTTGGATTTTGATGAGATGTTACACAGTTATAGTACACCACCTGAAGATGTGCATGAAGTTATATGGTTGCTACCTTAATTTTTGAAGGGGAGATAATTCATTTTTGAATATTTTCAGGAAAAAAGGGGGACGAATCTTGTCGGCACATGACCTCTTAAACTGATACTTGAGTTCTGATGAAATGTTACACAGTTGTAGTATACCACCTGAAGATGTGCATGAAATAATATGGTTGCTGTTCGAAATTTTGAAGGGGAGATAATTTTTCTTTTAATAATTTTTGGAAAAAAGGGGAGGTGTATCATTGTGTCCATACTTGTATTGTGTCCACATTTGTACTATGTCTACAAATGTATTGTGTCCACATACACTAAAATTTACATTTACCATATTGATTCAGGGTTCAATAAGCCAGGGATATAACTGTCTGCCATTCGGCGACAGCTGTAGTTTCAGGTTGGCGCTATTTCCAAGATGGTCACCAGTGGGAAACATAGTTTTAGTATAAGACCCTATGGGAAAACACATTCAAAATTTTCTCCTCTGAAACTACTGAGCCACTTTGAACAAAACTTGGCCACAATAGTCCATGGGTGGTCCTTTGCACAACAAGATGGCTGCCAACTGGGAACATAGTTTTAACATTGGACCCTTTGGGAAAGCACATTCAAAAGATCTTCTCCTCTGAAACTGTTGAGCCAATTGGAACCAAACTTTGCCACAATAGTCCTTCGGAGGTTCCTTGCAAAAAGGTGTTTTTCAGGTCTGTGCTATATCCAAGATGGCTACCAGAAGGGAACATTCGACCCCACTGAAAGACATTGAAAGGTCCTCTTCCTTAAACCATTGGGCATATCATATTGGAACCATTGTTTTTTATGCCCCCGCCGCTAGGCGGTCGGGGGCATTAAGGTGTACCCTGATCAGTACGTCCGTACGTCCATCTTTTTGGTTTCCGGATGATAACTTGAGTATCCTGCATCGGATCAAAACCAAACTTGGTCACATGCTTACTTATCACCCAAGACAGAACCCTATCGATTTCCAGGTTGGTACCCCCAAGGTCAAGGTCACAGTTGCTAAAAATAGACTAAAATTTCAATAAAATTTTGGTTTCCGGATGATAACTTGAGTTATACTATATAGGATCAAAACCAAACTTGGTCACATGGTTGCTTATCACCCAAGACAGCACCCTATCAATTTACGGGTTGGCAACCCCAAGGTCAAGGTCACAGTTGCTAAAAATAGACTAAAATTTCAATAAAATTTTAGTTTCGGATGATAACAACGGCAGTAGAATACCAAAGGAACAAGGGAAGCGATGACTACAAAAATCGAAGTCCAAAGACATGGCAAAACGGTAACAGATAAAAACAAAGAAAACAAGGACGTGAGACAGCTACAATGCACGGAAATAAAAAGATAACATTAGGAACTAAGGCACTCATAGTATGAACTCCCATGAAAACCGGAAGTGATATCAGGTTGATGGTCACTTGCTTGCTTATCACCCAATACAAAAGCCTATTGATTTCCGAGATGGTACCACTAAGGTCAAGGTCACAGTTGCTAAAAATAGACTAAAATTTCAATAAAATTTTGGTTTCCGAATGATAACTTGAGTATCCTGCATCTGATCAAAACCAAACTTGGTCACTTGCTTATTTATCACAAAAGACATAATCCCATAGATTTAAGCGTTGATACCCCTAAGGTCAAGGTCACAGTTGCTAAAAATAGATTAGTATTACATATAAGACTGTTTCTCGGGTTATTTGTTGGAACTACACATTATACCAAAACCAAACCAGTTCCAGTGCCTATTTATCACCGGAGAAAGATCCTTTTATACCCCGCCACACGAAGTGGCGAGGTATTATGTGATACCCTCAGTCGTGTGTCCGTCTGTCCGTCCGTCCGTCCGTCCGTCCGTCCGTCCCCCGAAGGTTTCCGACTGATAACTTGTGAACGAAATAACATAAGATCTTCAAACTTGGTATGTGACTTGTTTACCACAAAACTCAGGCCAAGTATGATTTTGGGTTCAGAGTTCCAAAAGGTTCTGGAGTTATGCCCCTTTAAACTTTGAAATTTTACAAATTTTAGGGTTTCCGACTGATAACTTGTGAATGAAATAATATATTGTCTTCAAACTTGGTATGTAACTTGTTAACCACAGAACACAGGCCAAGTTCGAATTCGGGTTCTGAGGTCCAAGGGGTTCTTGAGTTATGCCCCTTTAAACTTTGAAATTTTGCGAATTTTAGGGTTTCCGACTGACAACTTGTGAATGAAATGACATACTGTCTTCTAATTTGGTATGTAAGTTGTTTGCCATAAAACACAGGCCAAGTGTAATTTTGGGTTCAGAAGTACACAGGGATCTAGAGTTATGTCTCTTTAAACTTTGAAATTTTGTGAAACGTGTATTCATGTAATGCACCATTACTATTTTTATTTATAATTATTTGATATATGTATTGTACATAGTTATTCCTTTAATAATTTAAGGGTTTCGATTACAAGGAGGCAGGGGCATCCGTGTACCATGGACACATTCTTCCATTTTTACTTTTTTCTTTTTAACATAGACTGTCTTTAGTTAGTCAAGGTCCAGGTGAGTGGTACAGGCTCTTGAGAGCCTCATGTTTCAATATTGTTTGAGATATTGACTTGATTTTTGTCTTGCCCGCGACGAAAGTCGCGGAAAGCGAGACATATGTGTACAAAGTATGACGGCGTCGACGGCGTCGACGGCGTAAACTTGATGTTAAGTTTTTTTGATTAGGTCAGTTTCTCAGTAACTACAAGTGGTAGGTGAATGATATTTGGTATATGGGTTGGTCTTGGGTAGTACATGACAATCTGTCACATGGCTTTTGTCCTTGACCTCAATTTCACGGTCTAGTGA
>MJUU01005828.1:127074-137213 GCA_002080025.1 Modiolus philippinarum
GTTCATGACACATCGTCTTGAAGTGATCTATCTACATGTAAAATATCAATAGCCTATCTCAAAAGACAAAAGAGTTATAGCCCGGACACGACTTTGTTACGGACGGACGGACAGACGGACGGACGGACGCACGGACTGACGGATGGACAGAGCGATTACTATAGGGCGTCCGCCACATAGTGGCGGGGCCCTAAAAAAGACCAAAAATGAAGGAAAAAATAAGAAAAGAAAATATTACTGTACATATATTTAAATCCTCAGACACCAAAAGCAGTGAACAAACAGTCAATAAATCAAAAGAACCTGCAATAAACCTTTATTTATGCTAATTAACTGATAATAATTGTCAAGTTTTTTTTTATTTAAACAAAAAGAGATTCACTGGCTATCAGTATCATCTGTCACTCCAATTTTTATATGATATAAAGGGATACAACAGTTCTTATTTAGAGCGGTATGAAATTTCATTGTTTGACAAAAAAAATCATATTTCAAGGCAATTATCACATAGAATTGTGTTTTGTACTATTGGGTCTATAGTCTACATCTGTTCTAATTGGTGATCACAAGTATATTTAGTCTTCGTATAATGACATTGTTAGATCACCTGAAGTATAATTTCACAGGAACATGTGAGAAAAATATTAATTTACTAAAATATGGCATGCTCTGACATAGATTCCAGATACAGGTGACCTTGGTGGATTTTAGTATATTTTACTAAAATGAAAGAATACAGTGAGAAATAAAATCAAGCACCACAAGGGAACCTCAGATACCATCAATTAAGATTTCAATCATTTCTCACACAACAGCTTCGTCAGGGACTAGAAATGTTGTTCTTTAGTGTGTGATTTGAGTTCTCTTGTCTTGCACTTCCACTTGTGATAGATTCTTAATTTCCACAATATCAAATTCATCAAAATCCATGTGTATTAACATAAAAACACTACCGTTTTTTGGTGTGTATTACACGCACATATTTTCCCCCAGAAAGATCCTAGTGAGAGGGGATGCGTTTTATACATGCGAACTTCAAAAGACCATATTTTTCTGACCACCACTAACTTAACTTCAGACCGGAAATGACATTGGAAATAAGTATAAAATCCTTGTTGTGATCCAGATACGAACCCGTGTTTGATGATAACAAAGTTTGCTAATGTTAACATGATAAGATGTGTATTGTTTTCTATGTATATTCAGAGATTTCCCGGTGCCCAAAATTTCATCTCGATCGCGTCGGCCATATTTGTTTTGATTATGTGAAACCGTTTCCGGTTTTCAGGGATACATGATACTTGCAAGTCATAATGAAATTATATTTATGAAAAGGGGTAGTTTAAATGAAGTTAAATAATTCATAAACCGATTATGAAGATCAATAAGGGAATATCATTTAAAAATTTACCAAAAGCAAACCGTAATATTTACGTATCTGTAACCGCCTTTGACTTTTAATTACGTTTTGAGATAAACTTCCTGTGTTTACAAAATCAATGTTTTTCGTTTGCAAATTTCCCAAAATGTTTGAACAAACCATTAAATAAATACAGGTACAGTTATTCCTCTAAATATAAGTGAATAAGGCATCATGTATTCCATTTAATTCAGTCCACAAGGTAACTCTCGGCGTCTCTAGGCATTTTGGACAGAACATGTTGTTGAAAATTTACGTGCGTTTTTTACACACGAACTAGATTTTTTCTGATTCTTTTCCTCTGAGAAAGGGGGTGCGTTTTATACACCAATGCGTTTAATACACACCAAAAAACGGTAATTCATAATTCATGAATTCTGAACTTGACTTTATGTATATTGAAAAATATCAGATATACGTTTCCTTTTCCAATGAAATATTTTTTTTAGTTGAACATATTATTTTTGGTTGAATATAGCGCTTTCTTTCTTGGAATTATTTTTTTGTCACGAAACGTCACACGATGTCATATTAATACACTGTTGCAAACGTCCCACAGAGATTGACAATATTATGTTCATATCAGCACAGTGCAGTGATAATAGAATTATCGTCGCTCAGGAACAATTGAAATTTGCGCAATTTAGTGATGAACTTTCTTACTTTACGTACCAGTAGCACTACCACAAAGATGTTTCCCAACAGCAACAACTGGACAGTCACTGGACGATATTGTTTCGACTCTTCCTGAAATATTAAAAAAATATTATGAAAGTTTAATCATTAATTAAATCGAAATAGAACTGTTTTCAGTTTATAATCTTAATCTACAAACCACAGACTGAAAAGACAAGAAAAAAGAACCCTAAAACCACAAACTGATCAAACACTCTGTATGCCTCCTCTACCTAGAGTTTACTGAAGTGGATACCTATGGTATACAGGGTAATCAATAAATTAATACAAATACCTTGATGACAACAATAATTAGTCAGCTTCAAAACACTTTATTCATTGATATGTTTTGGGCTAAACAGGTGTCATCATGACAAAGTACAGTGTAAAAATGCATTCTGAATTACAGCTTGATGGTATCAATTTTAAATGTCATAATAAAGAAAATATTATTTTCTTTTTGCAGTTCACTAAGTGTTGTTGTCAACATGGTCTTTAATTTATGAAACAAATACAAAATAAGCTGCCAGAGGAGGGTAATAACAAAACAATGAAACAGGGATAAAGGTAGGATACAGTTAAAATATAAAAAATTCAAATTGAAATGAGAAGTCAAATTGTTTTTAAATGTTTCTAATATAGTCTCTTTATTGATGGCAGTAAAAAGAGAATTAAAGATAAATGTAAAAACAAAAATTTTTGGACAGTTAAACCTGTTTAAACCGAACACTGACTAAACAGAAAACCTGACTAATCCAAACACAATGTAAAGACCCTTTTATCTTTGCACCTGTATAAACGGTTCACGTGTCTGAACCGAAAAAAAATCTTCTGTCCCAAAGGGGTGTAGTTTAGACAGGTTTCACTGTATAATCCATATGTATCAATACCATACCCAAATGAAGATGTTCAATATCAATCCTAATTCTTTCAAACTTTGGTCCACTGTTGTCCCATTTGTGGAAATTATCTGCCTATAAGATATAAATGTACATATTATTTGTAATAGTCATATTCTAGCATAAAGGAAAAGAGAAACAGCATGCAATGTTCAATGGGACTGAATATGATTGAAAGCTGTATAGCCACTGGTTTTTGTATTACATTATTTACTTGTAGATTACTTTACAATATCTTATCTTAATTCTCTTAAATAAATACTTCTAACATATTTTATTGTTTAACATATATCTGAACAAATGGATTGGGCTTAAGTTTTGCAAACATGGTATTGCCCTTTCTCTTTAAGTCACTGCATACAAACGTATTGCTCCATTTCCTTTATAGATCTTTCTCACTAGTAAGCAAGGAGTGTTCTATCATTGGTAATTTGTATGAATTTCCTTTGATCTACAGAGACTCAGTATCTCAGTATCACTGAACAGGACACTATCACGAAAATATTGGGTCAACGTGAAGGCGTCACGTGCGGGTTGCTATGCTGACATCATGTTTTGGTACTATTTATCGTGTTCATACGCGTAATACATTGAATGAAGAATGCATATAAATTATTGCAATAAAAGATAGATTAATTCTGCTTAAACAGAAATTTCAACTTATTTCTAATGATTATAGAGTTCTATTCATCATTTTGTGAATTACCGATAAAAGAAATATAGGACATTTTGTTTTTGATACAGATTTATCACAGCATATCACATCAAGCTTTCCCTAACGGGCTCAATTGATACTGGCCGTGATAAAGTCCGAAAACAAAATGTCCTATATTACATATTATCAGGCATATGTTACCCAAGGAAGACATACTTAAATCACTTTGAATGGGCAGCTAAAATTCATTTTGGTAGTGGATGGCTAAAACTGATATTTGGGAATGAATATTCTTGAAAAAAATCCTAAAACTACTTTGATGGCTGGTTACCCCATTTTCAAAGTACATTCTCTGGGTGCCATGAATGTTTTAATGTACTAACCCTACACTAAAAACCCATGGTTTACAGAAATATTTTCAATAAAAAATGTGACTTATATAGAATTGCCACATATAAACCTTAATTTTCAGGAAATAAAGTAACAAACTATTCTTTTTTTGCTGTTATAGGTGTCTTAATCTGGGAATTAGTTTGAAGATAACAATAATAAGCATTACAATTAATTGAATTCACAGTAATCTTTAATGAAATATAACCATGCAAATAATTTATACAAATTTTAGAACTCTCAGTGATCCATTGATTTACAGTTTTGACATAACCATGGAATCTTATGTTTTTTAAAGAAAATTCTGTGGTTAAATGGAATACATATTTCCATAGCTATTACAACTGCTGCATTAGATTTGGAACAACTTCCTGGGGTTAATTACATTTCAGGTAACAATCAAGGATCATATGGGTTCTCTCAATGAATTTTCTCCAAAGACACCTACATCTATTCTGCTTGACAGGTAGACTTAATAAGATAGTTAATGTGAGAGCTAATCAAACATGTGAAATATCCAGAAATTAATTTGATTTGTGTAACAGTATAGCATATTTGTGAAATATTGCAAAGCAATTACAGATACTTTAAAGGATTCTTTCTTTGATACCTTTAATGCTAACATAGGAATGGACGGCATCACATGTTATTTTACATGCTTGTCATGGTCATATAAAATTAGGTCAATTTTGAATCTCTTATAGAATACAAACCTATAAAATAACTATAATCAAAAGGAAAATCCCCTACGTAACTGTCTAGCGATTGTGGGCCTGGGGCAGTAGGTTAAGCCAGATTTCTACCTGGCAACTTTGTGCATAAGAAAAGAATTCTCTCAACATTACAGTTTTATACTGATTGTATAGAAAGAACAACTAAAAGCCAAAAAATTTGGGAAATTGGTATTTGCTTATACACATGATTTTATAACAACAGAAGGAATCCTTTTTCATAATGTGCATTTTTTTTAAAAATAAACACATATTTCTTATATGTAACATGTGCACTGTAAGATGGAACATTGACCAGGGATACATATTTTTAGCGATAAATTTTCTGGTTTGAAATGTGTAGCAACAGCAAATGTCAATAATTTGATTAAAAGGTACTGAAATGGAAAAATTACCTATTCATTTGCTGATAAGACAGGTAAAGATATACTTGTTCAGTACAGTATTTATAATTAATCAGTACAAAATTAAACTCTGTAAAATTTACCTTATATCTACAAGTCCCTCTGTCTACCAGTATAAACTTAGAGTTAGTGTTATTTTCTCCAGCTTTCTGTATCCAGTGTGATAACATACCTACATGAAATAATTATTTCAGTTAATACAATGATTTTAAATTTTGAAGAAAGAGAAATTGGTTGTAAGGTGGTTCAGGGGGTCTTAAAAAAACTATTTTCATGACTTACACTTTGTTGTTAGAGTATACAAAAAATTAAATAAAATTTGGGGTCACCGGCCATGTAAAAATGAAATCTCGCAAACAAAAACCAGCTATTTTATTTGAAATGATAGGGAAAATCAGCAAATTCTAAAAAAAATTAAATTTATTTTAGTTACATCTGAGAGAATCCTTTTTAATTTGGTAAATTATAAGGTAAAAATACCTGAGTTTGATTTCCATGAAAAAACTTTGGGGTCATCAAACTTATTTTTGAGTATTAAATGGTGACAAACTGATTTTTTCCTGTTATTTCTATACAAATTATCTCCCCTTAATAGAACTTGAGTTTTCTGAAAAGGTTCAATATTATACATGGTTACCCAATAAAAGTGATATATTTGATCAAATTTAATAAATCTATAAGTCATTGAAAGTTCTGAAAAAACAAATTAATAAACTCTTGTTTTTTTCACTATATTTTACTATTTCAATCACAGAAATATAAGAAAAATCCATAATTTCAAAAAATATTTATATTGCATAAAACCAAACGAAATCCAAAGAAATAGTAATAAGGACAAAACTACGATGGAGGGAGTTGAATCTTAGGTTTTTTTGGTACATTGTGGCGTGTGACTATATTTTTTGGGCATTGTAGGTGTTTCCTGTTATCTTTTTATTCTGTTTTTTTTTAAATTTACATAAAATTTAGATAATATTCCCATAGTGAATTCCATTTTTTTGTCAGATGCGCAATGATGATGAGATTTTTTTTTAAAGTTTAAAGTCAATTCTGTTGTCATGGTGGTCAAATATATGGTATATTAGTCTTGTCATGAGACATTGTGAATTCAGGATAAAATAAATCTGACAAAAATCATGATGTCCGACAATTACTACATTCAAATTTGTAACATCATATTTATGTATCGATGTTTCTTGATTCCCTTTAAGTACCAGGAGGTACCAAAACATATTTATCCTGTAGTTGTTTTTATCATATTGTACACAAGATTATTGTCATACCTGCCAACCCTCCCGTTTTGTGCGGGAGACTCCCGCACAAATGACGAAATTCCGGAAATCTCCCGCTTTAGCGTCCGATCCCGGGTGGGAGTTAAAATCTCCCGCATTCGGATATTTTAACCTGCAATGACCCGCATTCGTATCTCTCGGGACTTTTCACTAATCTCAATAAGACGTAAACAAACAATGAACGATTTGAAAACTTTGGTGAGTACTTTTCATGATCTATTTATAAGTAATCGAAAATCATTTCTGTCATGTCAACTCCAACAAGAAAGAGGTCCTTGTCTGGCCTAGCGGGCAGTGTGAAAAAAAGAAATATAGCTGCAAATTCCAATCAGACTGGACGAAAGGTTTCCAATTTTTACGAGCGAGTCCACTTGGCAATGAATCTGCACTGTGCACATTATGCTCTGTCAATTTTTTGGTTGCATCTGGCGGTCTTTACGACATCAAAAGGCATGTTAGGTGTGACAGTAAAATTGCATCAAAATTTGGCTGCAAGCGTACCAAAGATTTCCAGCTTGCATCAGCAGATGAACTCCCAGAATGGACTGAAGGGGAAACAGATGTTGGAACTTTTTGGGGGGAAATGTGTGATATAAAGGAGTTATTTTCAAAACAACCTAGATATCCCACTTTGTCTAAGTTAGCTCTGGCGTGTGTTGTTCTGCCAAATAGTAATGCAGATAGTGAGTGTATTTTCTCAACGCTAAAAAAAATTCAAACTGAACATAGGTCAGATTTGGCAAATGACACTATATGCTCACTTCTCTGTGCCAAACAAAACCAAAATATGGAGTGTCATGAGTATTATCCAGACTCAGATGTACTGAAAAGGGCAAAATCAGCTTGTGTGGAATATAACAATGAACTGAAGAAAAAAAGTATATTTATTATTAGTTCTTATTGGTGTTTGTAGATGTATACAGTGCACATGTCATATATTTGGGCTGAAAATGTCGTTTGCGCAAAATCTCCCCCTCATCTGTTATAGCTGAGGGGGAGATCTCCCTCATTGAAGGTTTCAGAGGTTGGCAGGTATGTTATTGTTCTTACTGTTACATTTATAATACCTTTTCCAGCTCCCAGTTCAACATATGTCATACCATCTTTGATCAATCCCATTTTATCTAGGTGTCCAATTAATGAAGCCTGTAAAACAAATATAATGACATTTTTATTCTGAAAATATTGATGTGCAAATATGGCAAATGAGACAGTAATGTAGAATTCAGTTAACAAGTTTTAAATGAATTTGTATGATTTATAGTTTACTTAAGAATTGAATTTAATATTTTGTAGTTTTATTGGACTGTAAAAGGGTGGACCGTAGCACATTTTGAATGAAGCGCACTAGCGCTTCCTGTGAAAAGTGTGCTACGGTCCACCCTTTTAAACGACAATAAAACTACAAAATATTGCATTCAATACTTATAATTACATTCTGTAAATGGAATGCAAGTCTTCATGTTAGATAATGAAATGAAATCCGTGGATGATGCACCATTTCCTAGTTTGGATTACTCAGCCGTCTTTGTTTACTTTTGTCGTTGTCAAGGAGTCTCATGCTGCTGTAGTCTTACTGACTGATAAAAAAAGTTAAGGAAATGATCGGAGGTACTCGTAACCAATCAAATACAGGGATTTCCATATGAAGCAGAATGATTGTAATTATTTTATAACAAATCGGCATTACTTTCCAAAGATATATTTATACTAAAAAATCATGGTTTAGATAAGTAATACAGACTTACATTGAATTTGAATAGCTTATATCTGTTATGAAGATAATTTGGTAGAATTAAAAAAAAATTTACCAATATACAAAAAAAAAATACAGTTCATGTCAGTAAACAGGTGAGTGCTAAAAAAGTAACATAACAAAAACAAAAATTTTTTTATAGAACAAGGGCAATAACTCAAAGACAATTTATCAGATAATCTCCAATTTGCACGGTTGGTAGATCTCATTATGATAATCATTTCAACCCTGTCAAATTTTTGATATCTGTAATGTTTTTTTGAATTATTTGCAATTTATATCTTTAGTAACTGCAGCTATGTTTACCACCTGATTGAATCAAAAGGAGGAATCTTTGTAGAGGACTGACCAATGTTCATTGTTTTAGAGTTTCAAACCATTTGGCCTTGCAGTTTCAGAAAACAGATTTTTTAAAAAGTTTTAAGTACAGACGATTGACGACGATGGATACCAAGTGATGTCAAACGCTCACATGGTCTTCAGCCAGGTAAGCTAAAATTGTAAGGTAATTTACAATAACAGTTCTAACATAATCATTGTTAAAGGCTCTAGACCTTAAGCATTCATTTATATTTCTGAATGATACTGGTATATCAATACTAACTAAATGACAATAGTTTTAAATTGCTCTGGACTTCAGACAAGTATTTAGACATATGACTAATGGGTAATAATGGGTCATTACAAATGCTATGACAAAAGGCTCTTGGCTTTAGACAATCATTTAGATCCAGTAGAACTTGAATGTCAAAGGACTGGTAAAAACAGTTCAAGCTATAGGAGTGTTTGAGCTATCAAGCACAGTTACCAACCTCTTGTAATATAAAATCATGAAATTACACACTTTTTAGTTTGAAAAAAGCATGTAATAATGTACAACATTATTTTCAGATCTAAAAAGTATTATTAAGGCAGAATTAACACAACTAGTATCTACAACTTTTATTATCCAATGTTGCTTGTTTGGCAGATTTCAAGACTTCTTTGTGTGAATCATAGTCATAACACTCATTTTGATTAAATTTGCAGTGAACACAAAGTATCCTTTAATTTGCAAGTTCAGACCTAAATTCTGTGTGGATTTTTTGACAACTAAAATACCCTCTCACTATTCGCATTACTGATGGGAAGTACATCAAAAAGACTTGTAGATCTTGTCCTTTTAATAATCTGAGTGGTCTTAGTTCTACCACATGAATACCCTTTAGCAATTTCACAGTCTAGAAATGTTTTTTGCACAGCTTTGCGAAATGATCTGCTAATGTGAAAGGAACATTGTGAGTTCAGCAATAAAATTTGAATAAAGTACTTCAGCATTCAGGATTTTGTCATTTTAGGCAGTTTTGGAAAATAACAGAAATGATGATACAGATTTTGACTGATTTAGTGCATTCAACAGTTTCATATGATTTTGAGTTTTTGCATGTGGAATATGAGATATTCACAACAAACATTATGCATGACTTGTCCCCTGTCACTCTCTAAACTCGGATTCCCAAGACTTCAGTTCTGATGCATAGCAAAATATTTTTTCTTCTTAGACGTTGGTTCAGTAGTCAAACACTATGATCCAGAAATTGATCTCTTCCTTCAACTTGACATTTGTAAACTGTATTTGATTTACCTTAAATAAGTTGTAAGAACTTATCAAAATGCTATTTTTTTCAATAGAAATCAATTGAAGACTATATATTTATTTATCACATTGGCTGTAGGGGGAAGGTTTGGGCCCAATAAAACTAGTTTAACCCCACCGCAGCAGGTTTGCGCCTGTTCTTAGTCAGGAAATTTATTAAGCCTTTGTGTGTCTTGTCTGTTTTCTAGTTAGTTCACTTTATGTCTATGGGAGTCTAGGATGATGTTTATTTCGCTGAACTTGATTACTCTTTATTTAGGGGCCAACTCTGAACTGCCGTT
>MJUU01005828.1:190269-220523 GCA_002080025.1 Modiolus philippinarum
TAAAAATTAGGTCACTTTGACCTACATTTCATGCATGAGTGACTTAGGTTAAAGTTTTTGTAAGAGTCCAGATCTGGGATACTACAACTGGTAGAGGAATAATATTTTGAATGTAGATGTGTCTTGGAAAGTAACGAAGCTCCAGGTAAAAATTAGGTCACTTTGACCTACATTTCATGCATGAGTGACTTAGGTTAAAGTTTTTGTAAGAGTCCAGATCTGGGATACTACAACTCATAGAAGAATAATATTTTGTATGTAGATGCATCTTGTAGAGTTAAATTGTACAAAGCTCCAGATAAAAATAAGGTCACTTTGACCTACATGTCATGCATGAGTGACTTAGGTTAAAAGTTTTTGTGAGAGTCCAGATCTGGGATGTTACAACTTGTAGAGGAATAATATTTTATATGTAGATGCATCTTATAAATTTAGGTAGCTCCAAATAAACATAAGGTCACTTTGACCTACATTTCATGCATGAGAGACTTAGCTTTAAGTTTTTGTAAGAGTCCAGATCTGGGATACTACAACTTGTAGAGGAATAATATTTTGTATGTAGAGGTGTCTTGTAAAGTTAGGAAGCTCCAGATGAAAATTAGGTCACTTTCACCTACATTTCATGCATGAGTGACTTAGGATAAAGTTTGTGTTACAGTCTGGATTTTAGATACTACAACTTGGAGAAGATTAATCTTTCATCAGTAGATGCATATGCTTTAGGTATGAGGCTCCTGATTGAAATAAGGTCACTACATTTCTTGCATGACTGGCTCAGATTTAAGTAACAAGCCAGATCTTGAATGGTACAACTTCCTTGAGTGCTTATATTACTAGGCAAACATTCAATAAACGGGGGAGGGGATTAGCTGTTGCTTCTGACTGCCCCTTCTCTTGTTATACCTAGATTTTGCACTGTTTATGCAGAAAGGACAAAGTTCTACAGTCAGACAGAACAATGTGAAATAATTTTAACTTTAATTTCGATTTGTCATTTCACATAAAAAGAATGAATACAAATCACAAGCATTTTATGATTTTCAGAGTTCGCGAAAAGTCTTTTTGGTCTGCCGGTCATGGGACTGACAAGTTCAGTTTTTCTGTCAGTCCTACAATAGTTTTGCCGGTCCCACTGCAAAATTTGGCTCGTCACCATGCAGGTGGCCGATGCGGGAATGCCTGGTCTATAATGGGTAGTCAGGTTATAATATGGAAAGACTGACCACAAAACAAACTGTGTGGAGAAATACCAAGCTCCATGTAGTATAAAGACCTCTTGTATATAATTTTTCACTGACTTGAAGTCATAAAGGAACCTAAATTTCCTGCCCCTACCCTTTTTTCCTTTTTTTCCAGTGACAATCAGAACTAGTAGCCCTGGTTGTCCCTTCCACCTTTATTTCTTTCTTCTTTGACTTATGCTTTTTTCGAATTTATTTACTTGTCCACTTCCTGATATACATGTAGCTGAAATATTGATTCACTAGACGTTACACTATACTCTAGCTAATGAATCATCAAAATTTTGTGAATTTGATAACCATGTTAACATGAAAATATGTCTTTTTGATATTTCTAAGAAATGTAGGCAGGGGACTTTTGGGTTCTTGTTTTGCCACTAAAGTTAGGTAGCACTTTCACTGACACAAGTTATGGGTAGCCAACTAGGGAAGATCTGGTTAGTTCCATGGCCCGAGTATATTTGACACTTAATAGGCAATTAGAACTTAGTCTTAATTTGTTGTCAACAGATAAACGAGTTTTTATTTTTCAAATTTACAATGGCAGGCGTTGCCGGAGTTCAAAGCGTGATCAGTTGTGTTTCATACTCGTACCGCGAGTATCCCTTCCATCCCACATTGTCATTCGTTCGAGAAACACCCTTCGCGTCTTTTTCCCTTCATGATTCGAATCTTAAGACATTTTAATTCCTCGGTACGTTCCTTTGCAGCCACCAAACGCTTCCCTGGTGTTGCAAACCCGGTACTACGTCCGGGTACTACGTACTTTACAAATTCGGCCATATTTTTTTAACTGGTTTATGTTTTAAAATATGGAAACCAGTACCGAATGATACATCTAAAAACCAACAAGAAAAAAAATAACCTACAACGACCGTTTTATTTTGCCGGTCATTAGGACCGTCACGAACAATAAATTTGCCGGACCTAGCCGTTTTTTGGCGGTCAGGACCGACAGGACCGACGATTTTCGCGAACTCTGGATTTTACCATATTGTGAGATGATGTTTCAAAACATGTTTCCTGACTTGGGGTGGTTTTTAGCTCACCTGAAAGGCCAAGTGAGCTTTTACCATCACTTTGCGTCCGTCCGTCCGTCAGCAATTTCAAAAATCTTCTCCTCTGAAACTGAGGGGTGAATTATAACCAAACTTGGCCTGAATCATCACAAGGGTATGCAGTTTCAAAATTGTGTTCGATTAGTCCGAAGATCAAACAACATGGCTGCTGTTACTAAAAATAGAACATAGGGGTAAATTGCTGTATTTTGCAAATAACTTGAAAACTGTTACAGATATTAAAAATCTGACATGGCGTAAAAATGATCAGCATGGCAAGATCTACCTGTCCTGCAATTTTGAAGAAAATCTGAAAACCTGTCTTGGAGTTATTGCCCTTTTCCGAAAAATTTCAAAATTTTAATATTTTTAATTTTTTATTTGAAAAACTATAACAGATAGAGGTCAACTTTAAATTGCAAAAATGTTCAGCATATGAAGATCTACCCACCCTGAAATTTTGAAGAAAATTCAAAAACCCTTGTAATAGTTATTGCCCTTTTTTCACCGAATTTTAAAAATTTTTGTATTTTTCGTCTAGTTTTATTTCCAAAACTATAGAAGATGAAAGTTAAGTGTTTAGGATGAAATGTTTGCCATGCTGTGGCGACTTCAAAACTTGTGTTGAAAATAGTTTGTTGACCACCATTTTCAAAATGGCCGCCAAAAAAAGGCGGGAAAATTCAACTTTCAATGAAATTTGGTTTCCAAATAGGTATTGATGTCGCAACTTCAAAACCCTTGTTAGAAATTGTTCGTTGACCACCATTTTCAAAATGTCGGTCAAAAAGTGCAGGAAAATGCAACATTGTCCGATTTCAATGAAATTTGGTTTCCAAATAGATATTGATGTTGCAACTTCAAAACTGACATTAAAAATTGTTTGTTTACCGCCATTTTCAAAATGGCCACCAAAAAAGGCAGGAAAATTTATATTGCCAGTCTTCAATAAAATTTGGTTTCCAAATAGATATTGATGTTATGACTTCAAAACCTGTGTTGAAAATTGTTCATTGACCGCCATTTTCAAAATGGCTGCCAAATAAGGCGGGAAAATTTAACATTATCTGATTTCAATGAAGTTTGGTTTTCAAATAGATATTGGTGTCGTAACTTAAAAATATAGTGTTAAAAATTGTTGTTGACCGCCATTTACAAAATGATGTCTTGACTTCAAAACTGGTGTCAAAAGTGGTCATAAGCAAGATCGTTTTTTGTCAAAAAAGCCCAACAAAGACATCTAGTATACATGATCAGACTTTAAATACAGTTCAAAATCTTGGTTGTGTTCAAGCTACCAAAAGTTGGAGAGACTGAAGTTCAATTGTATAACTTACAATGTTAGCTTGATTGTAGCAAATGAAAACCAGATGAGCGATACAGGCTCCTGGGAGCTCTGGTTTTGCACTTTAAAAGAGTTAAAAAGTGATTTTTGTCAATTTTTTATCAGCATTGGTATTATATACAAATTTGAAACTTTGTCACAGGCTTTGTTTGGTCAGGATATAATGACAATGTGGGACATGTTTACAGAACTGTCAGATGCAACTCTTTCTTTACTAACTTAAGTCAATTTTTCATTTTGACATTTTTACCTTTATATATTTTTTTTTGTCAAATGTCTTCTGTAATGGTAAATGTTACAAGTCTGATAGTTTTTAACAAGGGTTAACTGATCAGTCAATTTTTTCAGACATATTTGGACAAATTTTATATCAAAAGAAACCAACAATGAATGACCTTAAAGAGTTACAGCTGAAATTGTTTTCCTCAAAACTTGTCCTTTGAACTTTGACCTATCAGAGATTCTAATTAAGAAATATTTCATGGCAGGTATATGGTTATTGTCATTTAACCTTGGGCTGGGCCTGTATATTCGAAATTAACCCAGAGCAATTCTAATATGACAGAACTGGACTTTTCCATTCTGAAGTGAACTTAGATAAAGCAGATTTCCTATCTCCATTACTGTCTCTTTCAATGACGTCACTACATATTGTATTGACAATCTGATGTTTTCAAACAGAAGCAAGTTCAGAATCTGAATCTAAAGCAAAACAATATACATTTACATGTCTGAATGGCATGGAAGTTCTTAACCTTTATTTCCGATACCATTTGCATATGTGGGAAGCATGAGGTTATTAAGTAAGGGGATAATACTGGTTTACGATTAACAAGAACGATCTTTGAATTTAATACAAGACTTTGTTATATTATTTAAACCATGTGAATACTTAAATAAAAGCACAATCCTGAAATTATTTTTATTTAGCCAAAAGCAGCTCCTGCAAAACCAGCAGAGACACCTGCCCCCACACCACCTGTAGAAACGGCTTCAACACCTACACCAACTCCAGCAACACAGCAAGACACAAAGCCAGAAGAAAAGAAGGAAGAAACACCTCCTAGGTATGTACAAAATAGAGGGTCTGTGGTGACATTCCTTAAACTTCAGTTATTTAGATTAATCAAAAATAAGTACAGTCAAACTTTGATGACTCAAACACCCAAGGGACGAGTTAGAGGGGTGTTCTAGCTATTGAGGTGGAACTATAATTAAACTTGAATAAAGGGGTCAGAAAAGGGGTTTGAGACATCAAAGTTCAACTGTAATTGGCCATTTAAATAAGTAAACCACATGTACCGGTATATGAAAATTAAGAATTTTAATGTGGCAAGCTTGCCTACTAACGAAATTGATTTATTATACCCCCCGCAAACAAAGTTTGGGGGGGTATATAGGAATCACCCTGTCCGTCCGTCTGTCCGTCCGTCCGTCTGTCTGTCCGTCCGTCCATGTACCTTGTCAGCGCATGTTCTCTTAAACGGCTGCTTGGATTTTGATGAAATGTTACACAGTTGTAGTACACCATCTGAAGATGTGCATGAAGTAATATGGCCGCTGCCCGAAATTTTGAAGGGGAGATAAATGTCTTTGAATATTTTCTGGAAAAAGGGGGAGGCAAATCTTGTCAGTTGTAGTACACCATCTGAAGATGTGCATGGAATGATATGGTTGCTGACCCAAATTTTGAAGGGGAGATAATTTGTCTTTGAATATTTTCTGGAAAAAAGGGGGGGGTTGGAGGGTTGGAGGCAAAACTTTTCAGCGCATGTTCTCCTAAATGGCTGCTTGATGAATTTTGATGAAATGTAACACAGTTGTAGTACACCATCTGAAGATGTGCAGGAAGTTATATAGTTGGTGCCTGAATTTTTGAAGGGGAGATAATTTGTCTGAATATTTTCTTGAAAAGGGGGGGGTGGACAAACCTTGTCAGTGCATGTTCTCCATACCTGCCAATTTTCACGATTTTGGCGTGATCTACATGATTTTAACCTTCTGTCACGATGTCACGATCGTGAAACAAAAATTTGGCATAAAACACGATTTTGAAGAAATTAGCACGAAAAAATGTTTGTTTACACGATTTTGGTTGTTGAAAGGGAGATAATCCAAATTCTAGAAAGGGAGTTAACCATATTCTCGATATTAGCCAATCAGAATCGGGTTTACATCTATCACGCGATATTGGATTGAAAAACAGCTGATTTGAGCCGGCATGTAAACAATCGTAAATATGACCAGTTTGGTTGATTTTTTGTTGATTTTAAGGCTTCGGCTACATAAATAAAGTTATGTAACTGGATGGACCACCGGCAATCATAGTGAAAAGTTCTCGAGTTATGAATCAAGGTTCACAATCCCTGATACAACGAGCTGCAAGCACCACACTCGACAGTTCCGTGGTTGGCTATGCCAGTGACTAGGTTGTTGCAAGTTCCTTGTTCTGCAGACTTTGCATAGTTGAACTGAGTAGCCTTAACGACGTTAACAAACATATTGGTACTGTAATGCACGAAAGGTCACTCAAAATTCCAGAACACCACTTTTTTGACTGAATCAGAAAAGGCAAAAAATATTTAAAAAATGTAATGCTTGCTTTATTTATAGAAGAATGGAATAAAAGGAGAAATGCAGTAAATGTACATCAGACAAATAATAAAGGAGAGAGAGAATGGTTTCATTAAAAAGCTTACAATCTTTAATTTTCCCCAAAACAGTCGACTCTAAATTCAAATAAGAGAAACATAATGATGAACAGCAAGCACTGCTTTTTGTTTCCCTTTAACAGTTAAAACTAAGTTAAAATTTAACAGAACATAAACACAAAATGGTCCAAAAACAGTTCACAACTGATTTATTTGACCAAAAATACTTAAGAACCAACAGAAATGCCCAAAAACACAATAAAAGAGGAATGTCTTGCCTCCCTCAATAAAAAGTAATATCTTCTATAACACCTAGATATTTGTACTTGATAAAAAAGAGCATAAAGTATTAGACAAAAAACTTCGTGCAAAACGCCGCGAACTCTCACACGACTGAAAAGGAAGGTCGCGCATAAAAACCCCCATGGAGATTTTCAAAAGTTGGCAGGTATGGTTCTCTTAAGCCGCAGCTTGGATTTTGATGAAATGTTACACAGTTGCATTACACCACCTGAAGATGCGCATGAAATAATATGGTTGCTGTCTGAAATTTTGAAGGGGAGATAATTAGTCTTTAATATTTTCAGAAAAAAGGGGGAGGTATATCATTTTGTTCATACTTGCATTGTGTCCACATTTGTACTGTGTCCACAACTGTATTGGGTCAACACACACTTAAATTTACACTTGCCATATTGATTCAGAGTTCAATTAGCGGGGGTTATACCTGGCTGCCTTTCGGCGACAGCTCTAGTTTAATTCAGATAAATAAATCCCTTTGCCTTCATTGTTCTCTTGAATTAAGAAATTTGACACATTCATATGTATGATTTTACAATTTTGTATTTCTACATTTTCAGTACTGTAGCAGAAACAGTTTCAACACCAGTAGTTTCTACAGAGTCCACAGAATCTGCTACATCAGCTAGTGCTAGTGAATCAATGTCTTTATCATCCGCAGAAAGTGTTTTAGTTACAGGACAAGATTATGAAAAAATGGTGACAGAATTAATGTGTATGGGTTTTGAAAGAGAAAAAGTGGTGCAAGCATTGAGAGCTAGTTTTAACAACCCAGACAGAGCAGTAGAATATTTATTAGGGGTAAATAGTATACATTTATTTACTGGCTATTAGAACAAAATCAAGTTTATGGTTCCATGAGACTCATCCATTTTCTTACATAAAGCAGGGGGAAAAAGTTGGAGTCATGTGAACTAAACACTTTCTATAGCTTGAATCAATACAAGTACCATAGGGCTATTCCATTTAAATCTACCATCCGGGGGGGATGTCCGAGGGCTTCAGTGTATATATTTGACAGTCAAAAATGCAGTTTACAGGCCATGCGTAGCGTAGCCTGTTAACAGATATTACATTCAAATCACGATTGACGCCTCGGACATTGAAATAATGTACTGTTATTGGAATTGTAATGCAATAAAACAATTTCATGTCTTATTTGTAGTTCTAAATGGACAAGGAACCAGACTAGACAGGGAACCTATTTTGTCCAAGGCATGTACATAATGACTTGCTTTTACTTTCAGAAAAACCTGACAAACAACAACAAAAAAAACAATTGATTTGGCACAAACACATAATGTTTGTACTATATTAGAAGAATATGTATTGTTTGCATTGTTTAGAAGATATCAGGCAATTTGCCAAAGCCTAATGTTGTGAGTTTTGTTGAAATCGAGAAAATCATCCTGATGTATTTGAATACCAAAGATGGATAATTCTTAGAGAATATCAAATATGTAGATGTTGACTTTTTATCTATAAAAATGTTATTATTACAGGGAATACCTGATATACCTGAACCTGCACAACCACCTGTATCACAGCCTGTTACCCAACCTCTAACACAAGCCACTCCTCCATCAGCTGCTGCTGGTGCCCCACCCCCTAGTTCTCCAGGTGGACAAACAACAACACCTTCAGGTAGGTATTTATGTAGTTCTACAGGTGGGCAAACAATACTATAGTTAGCTTTATGTCTATGTTATTGAATGTCAACACAGTTAGGTTGGTACCTATGTAGTATTACAGATAGGCAAAGAACAAAATAGTCAGTTGTATGAACCTGTATGTATATTGTTTTGCATGTAGACAAACTAAAACATAATCATGTAAGTTTTTGAAAACAATATATTTCAGATCTGCCATTGATGTGGTTCACTCTTTGTATGATGTAGTCTGTAAAGCAGATTGCCAGTTTGTAGCCTCACATTGGCTCACAGTGTTTCAGACATGAATGGCAGGAGCTTCATCACCATTGGAATCTTTGAGCAATTTTGATGTTTATGTTTATGATACATTGATTACCTGTAGTAAATTAACAAAAGAACACTTGTTAGCTCACCTGACCCAAAGGCTCAGTGTGAGCTATTCTCATCACTTGGCATCCGTCCGACGTCCGTCCGTTAACTTATCTCATATTCATCTTCTCCTCTGAAACCACTAAGGCAAATTCAACCAAACTTTACAGGATTCATGTACTAAAGGTCCTTAACACAGATTGCTCATTTTGTTTTGATGTGACAAAAAACATGGCTGCCCGCACAAAACTTAAGTTTAACATTGGACCCTATGGGAAAAAAATCAAAATTTTCATCTTCTCCTCTGAAACCACAGAGGCAAATTCAACCAAACTTTACAGGAATTATGTAATGAAGGTCCTTAACAAAGTTTTCTCATTTTGTTTTAACATGGCAGCTAATGTGGAACTTAGGTTAAACATTGGACCCTACGGGAAAAATCAGATTTTCATCTTCTCCTCTGAAACCACTGAAGCAAATTCAACCAAACTTTACAGGAATGATGTATTAAAGGTCCTTAACAAAGATTGCTCATTTGGTATTGATCGGACAAAAAACATGGCTGCCAGCATGGAACTAAGGTTAAACATTGGACCCTATGGGGAAAATCAGATTTTAATTTTCTCCTCTGAAACCACTGAAGCAAAATTCAACCAAACTTTACAGGAATGATGTACTAAAGGTCTTTAACAAAGATTGCTCATTTGACTCCGATCCGATAAAAAACACGGCGTTGAGCGCAGAACTTAGATTTAAAATTGGACCCTATGGAAAAAATAACTTTTTCATCTTCTCCTCTGAAACTACTGAAATAAATACAACCAAACTTTACAGGAATGATGTACTAAAGGTCCTTAACAAAGATTGAAAAAGAAAGGAAATGGGGTAAATGTCAAAGAGACAACATCCCATATCCAGGTTAAAACGATCAAAAACAAAACATCTAGGGGTCACCATATGGTCTTAAACACAGTGAGGAACCTCACACCATATAGTAAGCCCTAAATGGCCCCGAAAAGGTAAAAAAGTGAATAAATCAATGAAAACAAACCACATCCAATAACCCAAATATCAAGAAACTAAAATTTTATAAGAAGACAAGGACAAGCCAATGACCAACATATTCCTGACTTGGGACAGGCGCAAAAATTGTGGTGGGGTTAAACTCGTTTTCTTGGATCCAAACCCTTAACAAAGATTGCTCACTTTGTGCCAATCGGATAAAAAACATGGCCGCCAGCGCGGAACTTAAGTTTAACATGTACCCTATGGGAAAATCACATTTTCATTTTCTCCCCTGAAACCACTGAGGCAATATTCAACCAAACTTTACAGGAATGATGTACTAAAGGTCCTTAACAAAGATTGCTCATTTTGTTCTGATCTGATAAAAAACATGGCCCCCAGTGCAGAACTTAGGTATAACATTGAACCCTATGGGGAAAATCAGATTTTCATTTTTAGCTCACCTGACCCAAATGGTCAGTGTGAGCTATTGCCATCACTTGGCGTCCGTCATCCGTCCTTCTGTCCGTCCGTCTGTTAACTTTTCCCACATTTTCATCAACTCCTCTGAAACCACTGAAGCAAATTCAACCAAACTTTACAGGAATGATGTATGGAAGGTCCTTTACAAAGATTGCTCATTTTGTTCCGATCTGACAAATAACATGGCCGCCAGCACGGAACTTATATTTAACATTGGATCCATGGGAAAAACATCATTTTCATCAACTTCTCTATAACCACTGAAGCAAATTCAACCAAACTTTACAGGAATGATGTATGGAAGGTCCTTTACAAAGATTGCTCATTTTGTATCGATCCGACAAAAAACATGGCAGCCAGAGTGGAACTTACATTTAACATTGGACCCTATTGGAAAAACGTCATTTTCATACACTCCTCTGAAATCACTGAAGCAAATTCAACCAAACTTTACAGGAATGATGTATGGAAGGTCCTTTACCAAGATTGCTCATTTTGTACCAATCTGACAAAACACATGGCCACCAGGGCAGAACTTATATTTAACATTGGACCTTATGGGAAAACATCATTTTCATCAACTCCTTTGTAAGCACTGAAGCAAATACAACCAAACTTTACAAGAATGATGTATGGAAGGTCCTTTACAAAGATTGCTCATTTTGTACCGATCCGACAAAAAACATGGCTACCAGTGCGGAACTTACATTTAACATTGGAACCTATGGGAAAAACATCATTTTCATCAACTCCTCTGAAACCACTGAAGCAAATTCAACCAAACTTTACAGGAATCATGTATGGAAGGTCCTTGACAAAGATTGGTCATTTTGTACCAATCAGATGAACAACATGGCTGCCAGCGCAAAACTTATATTTAACATTGGACCCTATGGGAAAAACGTCATTTTCATCAACTAATCTGAAACCACCAAAGCAACCAAACTTTACAGGAAGATGTATGGAAGGTCCTTTACAAAGATTGCTCATTTTGTACAAATCCGACAAAAAATATGGCCGTCAACGCGGAACTTATATTTAACATTGGACCCTATGGGAAAACTTCATTTTCATCAACTACTTTGTAAGCACTGAAGCAAATACAACCAAACTTTACAGGAATGATGTATGGAAGGTCCTTTACAAAGATTGCTCATATTATTCTGATCTGACAAAAAACATGGCCACCAGTGCAAAACTTATATTTAACATTGGACCCTATGGGGAAAAACGTCATTTTCATAAATGCATCTTAAACCACTGAAGCAAATTACAGGAATGACATATGGAAGGTCCTTTACAAAGATTGCTTATTTCGTTTCAATTCGACAAAAAAAAATGGCAATCATGGAGAACATTGAAACCCTGCTGTTCAGCATTTTGTCAGGTGAGGGACACAGGCTCAGTCTCTGAGCCTTTAGTCTCCTCTGAAACCACTGACGCAAATTCAAACAAACTTTACCGGAATGAGGAACTGAAGATCCTTAACAAAGATTGCTCATTCTGATATGTTAAAAAACATGGGGCCAGTGAGGAACATATTTTATCATTGGAGCCTAGTATGGGAAAATCATACTTTTCATCATCTTCTCTGAAACTATTGAAGCAAATTTAACTAAACTGTATTGAAATGATGTAGAGAAGGTTCCTTGCAATGATTACTCATTTCAACAGTATCAGACAAAAAAAACATGGATTCCAATGGAGAACATAGCTAAACATTAGACCCCATTGGTAAAAACATCATTTTTATGTCCGCCACCTGAGTTTTTGCGTTTAGTACCATATTGGTAACCTCTTGTAATATTTTAATATTATTACATTAGTAAATGTGCCTTGATTAGTACTACCAGATTCACTTACAATTAGGGATCCATGACCTACATTTTATGCTTGAGTGACTTTTGTTAAATTTTGCGTTTGTCCATTTCTCAACAACTACACATCATACAACAATGATGTTTCATCAAATTACATTTTAATTGCCTTGATGAATACTGCCAAAAACATTGAGAATTAAGTGGCCTTGACCTATATTTTACACTTGAGTGACTTTTGTTAAATTTTGTGTTAAGCTCCATTTCTGATCAACTACACATAATACCACAAGGATGTTTCATCAAATTAATCACATTGATGAGTACTACCCAAATCATCAAGAATGAAGTGGCTTTGACCTATATTTTACGCTTGAGTGACTTTTGTTAAAATTTGCTTTAAGTCCATTTCTCAACAACTAAACATGATATCACAGTGGTGTTGCATCAAATTCATCACCTTGATCAGTGCTATCCAGATCAAGGACAATTAAGTGTCTTTGACCTACATTTTACACTGAAGTGACTCTTGGTAAATTTTGGGTTTTAAGTCCATTTCTAAACAAGTACACAACATATCATTATGATGTTTCATGAAATGACTCATCTTGGTAAAAGCTACCAAATTCTTGGACAATTGTTTGACTTTGACCTAAATTTTACACTTGAATGACTTAGTTAAATTTTTGCATTAGGCCCATTTATTAGTAACTAGGTGGTTAATAAAATAAATCGCCATAGTGAGTACTGCATAATTATAGATAACATTATAACCTGACCAATATTTTATGCTTCAGCAACTTTAGTTGGGTAATTTTTGTTTACGTCCATTACTAAACAAATATTTGATGAATAATCATCTGTAACAGTACTTCTTGATGATTCCATACCAATTCAGTTGAACGGAAACTAAATTTCATTGCTGATTGGCTAAGTTATCTATTGCAATAAATTTGTCTGTGGGGCATCCATGTCTTATAGACACATTCTCTAGTTTGGTCATGCATTGCATAGAAGTATTTTGTCAGGGGAGCGATACAGGCTCAGTCTCTAAGCCTCTAGTTTTATTTTTAGCTCACCTGGCTAAAGCCAGGGTGAGCTTTTGCCATCACTTGGCGTCCGTCGTCCGTTGTCCGTCCGTCCGTCGTAAACTTTTCTTCAAAAATCTTCTCCTCTGAAACTACTGGGCCAAATGAAACCAAACTTGGCCTGGATCATCACCAGGGTATGTAGTTTAAAAAATGTGTTCGGTNTCTGAAACCACAGAGGCAAATTCAACCAAACTTTACAGGAATTATGTAATGAAGGTCCTTAACAAAGTTTTCTCATTTTGTTTTAACATGGCAGCTAATGTGGAACTTAGGTTAAACATTGGACCCTATGGGAAAAATCAGATTTTCATCTTCTCTGAAACCACTGAAGCAAATTCAACCAAACTTTACAGGAATGATGTATTAAAGGTCCTTAACAAAGATTGCTCATTTGGTATTGATCGGACAAAAAACATGGCTGCCAGCATGGAACTAAGGTTAAACATTGGACCCTATGGGGAAAATCAGATTTTAATCTTCTCCTCTGAAACCACTGAAGCAAAATTCAACCAAACTTTACAGGAATGATGTACTAAAGGTACTAACAGTACTTCTTGATGATTCCATACCAATTCAGTTGAACGGAAACTAAATTTCATTGCTGATTGGCTAAGTTATCTATTGCAATAAATTTGTCTGTGGGGCATCCATGTCTTATAGACACATTCTCTAGTTTGGTCATGCATTGCATAGAAGTATTTTGTCAGGGGAGCGATACAGGCTCGGTGTCTAAGCCTCTAGTTTTATTTTTATAATCTCTGAAAATTGCAACAATTAAGATAAATGATATAAACATGAAATATGATGCTAGTTTGACATTCATGGTTTAAGAACAATCGCAATGATAAATATATTAGCATTAAATTTAAAGTTTATTTTTTATGTCAACAATGTTTAGTAAATGTTTTAATGAATTGTTGTCAATTTTTAATTATCTATTAATAGGAGAAGATCCTATAGCATTTTTAAGAACACAGCCACAGTTTCAGAGAATGAGACAATTAATTCAACAAAATCCACAAGTTTTACCTGCTTTACTACAACAAATTGGTCAGTCAAATCCACAATTATTACAAGTAAGTATACAAAGTATGCAAGTGGGGATACCTTTTCTGCATGACTACAACAAATTGGTCAGTCAAATCCACAATTATTACAAGTAAGTATACAAAGGATGTAAGTGGGGATACCTTTTCTGCGTGACTACAACAAATTGGTCAGTCAAATCCACAATTATTACAAGTAAGTATGTAAGTAGGGATACCTTTTCTGTGTGACTACAACAAATTGGTCAGTCAAATCCACAATCATTACAAGTTAGTATACAAAGTAAGTATACAAAGACACATCCACATGCAAAATATTATTCATCCACAAGTTGTTGTATCCAAAATTTTGTTTCTTACAGAGCCACTCATTTATGAAATGTAGGTCAAATCCACATTTTCTTTATATCTACTTCAAGTAAAAAGAGGAACCCCTTCCAAATATTTTTTATACAACTGCAAAAAATTTGTGGTTGTTTAATGGTATGGTGCTGTCGTTGTCATCGGCGTTGTCATCTGTAGACACTTTAGTTTTCTTTAAATAACTTATGTTCCAGACGATGAATCCTTATGAAATTTTAACACAATGTTCCTTGGCACAAATAGAAGGCTAGGATGGGTTTTGGTCACTTTGCCCTTGCCCGTTTTTAAAAAGGGGCCAAAAAGGGCTAAATTGGGTGTTATCACATATTTGAATGTAGAATCTTTATTATTTATCAGATTTTGAAGAGATTTCTTTCAGTGTGCTCCTGAGGAAATTTCCAATCTGCAGTACGCCAACGAATTTTATGTGGCATTGACTGTTCTAGAGATAAATGGGGCCCGAAAGGGGTGAATCAAAAAAAAAAATTGTTTTAATATTAGTCCGATTTTGATGTAGTTTTTTCAATGGATTCCTTATGAAAAATATACACAGTGCTCTCCTATTAGATTTTTTGTAACTTGTTTCCTTTAATAGCTATGAGGGGCCGAACGGGGCCAAAATTGCATATTTGCAGGTTACCTAAAATTTCTGTTTTTATACGACCGCAAAAAATTTGAGGTCATATAATGGTATGGCGCTGTCGTTGTCGTTGTCGTTGTCGTCTGTAGACACTTTTGTTTTTGGTCAATAACTTAAGTTCCAGTTGACCAATCCTTATGAAATTTTAAGACAGTGTTCTTTGGCACAAAAGGAAGGCTGTTGTGGGTTTTGGTTATTTTGGCCCCTCCCGTTTTGAAAAAAGGGGCCAAAAAGGGAAAAATTTGGTGTTTTCACATATTTGGTTGTAGAATATTTATTATATATTGGATTTTGATGGGGTTTCTTTCAATGTGTTCCTAATAAAATTTCCTATCAGTAGGATGTCAACTGATTTTACATGGCATGTACCGTTCACCAGATAAATGGGGGGATTTTCAAAAATTTCAATTCTTTAATTTTTAGTCCCATTTTGATGCAGTTTTTATACGACCGAAAAAATTTTGCGGTCGTATTATGTTATGGCGCAGTTGTCGGCGTCTGTGGCCAGCATAACTTTGTTTCTAGTGGACGGATCATCTTCAAATTTCAGTATGTGGTTTCTTGGCATAATGGCTATCCTGGGTTTTAATTTCGGGTTTATGGCCCCACCCGTTTTAGAAAAAGGGGCCAAAAAGGGGTAAAATTGGGTATTTTGTGTCTGTGGACAGCATAACTTTGGTTCCAGTGAACAGATCATTTTCAAATTTTAGTATGATGTTTCTTGGCAAATGCTTTAGCCCGGGCTATAATTTTATGTTCCTTGCCCCGCCCGTTTTAGAAAAAAGGGCCAAAAGGGGTTAAATTGGTTGTTTTCACATATTTGACTGTAGAATCTTTATTATTTATCGGATTTTGATGGGGTTTCTTTCAGTAAACTCCTTAGAAAATTTCCAATCTGGATTATGCCAACGGATTTCACCTGGCATGTACCGTTCACGAGATAAATGGGGCCCAAAAGGGGTGAATTTCAAAAATTTAATTTTTTTATTTTTAGTCCGATTTTGATGCAATTTTTTCCAAAGGATTCCTTATGAAAAATTATCGTAGCGCTCTACTATTAGATTTTTGGTAACTTGTTTCCTTACCCAGCTATGAGGGGCCGAAGGGGGCCAAAATCGTAAATTTACAGATAACCAAAAAATTTTATTTTTCATCGGATTTCGATGGGATTTTTTTCTTTGGATTCCTCTTGATGTAAGCTTTCACGACTATGTCAACAGATTTGCCGTAGCTCTTACCGTTTCCGAGCTATGAGGGGCTGAAGGGGCCAAAATTGTAAATTTACAGATAACCTGAAATTTTTATTTTTCGTCGGATGTTGATGGGATTTTTTTCTTTGGATTCTACTTGATGTAAGCTTTCAGTAGTATTTCAACGGATTTGACGTAACTCTTGCCGTTCCCGAGCTATGAGGGGCCGAAGGGGGCCAAAATCGTAAATTTACAGATTACCTTAAATTTTTTCTTTTCATCGCATTTCGATGGGATTTTTTTCTTTTGATTCCTCTTGATATAAGCTGTCAGCATTATGTCAATGGATTGGGCGTAGCTCTTACTGTTTCTGAGCTATAGAGGGTCAAAGAGGAATCATAAGGAGTCATAAGGGCTAATTTTTATTTTCCCTAGTTTGTGTCCAGCTAATTACTTGGTCAATCTCCTTATTGCGTCCATCTAATTATTGTGTCAAGCTCTTTCCTATGTCCATACTCACTTTAAATTACACTTTTTCAAATTTCAGTGGACGACATGCTGCGGTCGTATCATGCTGCGCTCGGCGTAGCCCTTTATTTNTAATGGATTCCTCTTGAAAATAAACATAGAGCTGCACCATCAGATTTTTGACAACTTGTTTCTTTTCCGAGCTTTGAGGGGCCGAATGGGGACAAAATTGCAAATTTGCAGAATACTTACAATTTTTATTTTTCTTCGGATTTTGATGGGATTTTTTTCTATGGATTGCTCTTGATATAAGCTTTCAGTAGTATGCAACAGATTGGGTGTAGCTTTTACTGTTTCTGAGCTACAAGGGGTCATAGGGGCCAAAATTGCAATTTTTGAAATAAGTGAAATCTTTGTTTTTTATTAGATTTCATTTGATTTGTTTTTGTTTTGAAGTCCTCTTGTTGTAAGGTTTTGGTAGTATATGTCAAAATATTTTGCATAGCTCTTACCGTTTCTTAGCTGTAAGGGGTCAAAGGGGCTGAAATTGCAATTTTCAAAATATTTAAAATCTTTTACAATCTTTTTTAATCTTTAAAATTTTTTATTGGATTTTATTCCTTAATCAATTTTAAAAATTGCTACCATCTGTTTCTGAAACAGATGAAAGCAATTTTCTAAATTGGTTAAGCAATTGCTGAACCAGTCTTACAGTTTAACAACTCTGTAGTTGCTATCAAACTGGTTCAACAATTTAAAAAGTTGATACTCACCTCTGGATATCTTCTAATAGTAGGGTAGCAATTAATGAAAAAGGCGCTAAGTTTTCGACTTTAATGCACCCACCTGACATGCAGGTAATTATTATTTTAAATGAAAGTCAAATGATTATATTATCAGTTTTAAGCGGTCGTAACGAAATCGTATGGTACGTTTTTCTATAATTTGACATTTATTTTTAAGTTTTTGGTGAAAACTGATATATACGGTACTGCGCGGGAATCGATTAGAACTGTTGTAAACGAACTTGTTTATGAGTTGATCTATGTTTTACTTATGAAGTTAAAGCTATACAACATAATGTCTTTAAAATTTTTAAAATTTATTGTATTTTATCTAGGGAAAAATGTCGATTTTTAGAAGTTTTCTGCTCATTTTAAGAGCACGGACTCTTATCGTTTTCCTTTTTTTTGAGGGCATTACTAAATATATGAATTTTGTTTTTGTATTATATAATATGAACAATATGAATCAATTTCTTAAGAAAAAGCAACACTCAAAAGCCTTTTTACGGTAAATTACCGTTTCTGTCTGAAACTATGAACATGCCGGAATTAACTACATATCCCTTACCAATAATCATTTGTACATTTACCCGTGTAAATATACAATCTGATAATATCATTTCGTGCATTGATAAAGAGATTTGCGCTTTTCTAAGAATGCACTCCTAATAAAGTATCGAATGGTGCTCATGGAAAGATTTTTTGATAGAAATAAGCTTTGTATATATATTATTTGTAATATTGATAACAAGGTATATCTGAACAACCCATTCCTGTTAAAGTAACAGTCCCATCTTCAAAAGGGAAAGACCCTCTTTCAAACGATGATGTTGTATTATATGCCAGAAATCCACATCAAAACAACTGTTTAATTCAAACCAGCAATTATTTTACAAGTAAACAACACTTTCAGTTGCCTCTCTTTTCTTTTGCTAAGACGATTAAATGGGTTCAGACACTACCACGTTAGTGAATAGCCAAGTCCTGACAAGTCCAAATCACCAAGATTAGATTGGTCTGCTTGTGTCTTTTGTAAATTTTTAAGGCTTACAAAAGTTACCAAAAATACACAAACTAACGTCCATAGAAGTACAAAAAACCATAAAAGTAGCTCAACTAACTTCTGATAGCAACATGCATTGCAATCAATAGTAAAGATTTTGCACAAAACGTATTATATTTTGCTGCTTGTTTGACCAACTATTTATTGAAACATATAAAGGATGACAGTGATGAAGTTTACACATCGACACGATGATTAGCTTCAAACTCTTTGTATTTCATATTAATAGATGATTTGTTCATTCACAAAAAAGTGTTCACATTAGCACAGTTACTTGAAAAAATAATATCTAAATATCTCCAAGCTGATTGGAAAGATAGCCACACATCATATATCGACTTTAACAAAAATTGGAAAAACCTCTGTGATACAATAACTATTCAGTTATAGCAATGATGTTTCGGTTCCTACTCTAGATTCCATAATGTTAAACGTGAATATTCTGCATACGTCGTGTAGATTATTGAAACACTTATATGAGAAATGAATATTTTATTCCTGATCAAGCATCAAATTCATCTCATTCTGTATCAAATATACCCCAATCTCTAACATTGTTTTTTGATACTGGCTTCTTTCCGATTCCGCTTTGAGTTTGCAATAGATACCACTTCTGTTCCTTGAATGCTCCGTAATTTTTTATCAATAGCAGAATGTACTGTCTCTGTTAATACTCATTTCATCTGTTAATACTCATTTCATTAGGGACTTGCTTTACAAATCTACCATATCTTTTATGCGAAAAACTTAATTCAGATACTGCACAATCATGGTCTTTGTGCATCTTATTATGAATAAGACGATATCTCATATGTGTAGCTGCTTGTGATACAAAACAAAAAAAGATCGCACAAGGGTCATATTTACCTCATGTCATGTCAAGGGGATCTGAACACACAATTATGTGTCAAACTGACAACACGCAAAGCGGCTTGCCTTGTTCAAATACAACCGAGTAAACCGTGCTTCCATCTTCACTGGCATAGGGAATTGTGTCCCTTGGCTAGCGAAGATGCATGCCCTCAGGTCTAGCTTAAAATAAAAAGTTTGAATAACATCCAATCCAGCTTAACATCCTTTACCATCGCCCTTTGATTTCAGTTGGCGAAGAGGAAGCAACGGTACGGTCTTAAACGCGTTCTTTGTACTGGAACAACGGCAGTAGAATACTGAAGGAACAGAAGTGATGATTACAAAATTCGAAGTCCAAAGATATGGAAAAAACGGGAACAGAAAAACAAAGATAAAACAAGGACTTGAGACAGCCACAATGCAATGAAATGAAAAAAAAAAGACGACATATAGAACTAAGGCACTTATAGTGTGAACTCCCATGAAAACCAGGAGTGGCATCAGGTGCTCCGGAAGGGTAAGCATGTCCTGCCTCGTTATGATGTCATCAGACTTTTTACAGGTGTACAGGTACTATTGTTTGCAGTCGTTCCTTCATTTTTTACGAGAAAAGGATGATTTGCATTGACTTGTGCCTTGCTAGGGAAATCACGAAAATTTGTTAGAACAGTTTAATGCAACAAAAGTCAGATGATATTGGCAATTATAGATGTTAATAATTTGTTAACATTTAGCACGGTTAAATTGAATATCATGAATACAAATGTACTTTCTAACGTTATCAATAGAGCTTGGCAACAGCTTAAACGGATATGTAAATATACCAGCCCCCCCCCCCCATTTATTTTCAAAAAAGAAAATAAATAAGTACATAAAAGAAAAACATGTCTTCCGACCTTGGCGTGGTTGATAGACTTAGTCCACTACCAGGAAACCTGATTTTCTGTATTTTTGTCTGTCCGTTTAGCCTTTTCATTATTTCTGTAGAATGTGTCCATCTTTCATCTTATTATCTAGTTCGATACATGTCATTTCTTTACTTGATTTCTTTTCACAATTTTTGAACATATAGTATTCTTTGATATTTTAATGCTAAAATGTATTTCCGTTTAATAATGTATAGAATAATGACGTCAGCCGTCGCATTGTATAAAATACCCATTTGCTCATAAAATATGCTAGGAAATGACGTTATCACCCACTGAGTAAAATTTTCATCATTTTAACAATGGCTAACACTTTCCTCTTGTGAAGTTAAACATTTTTGTCACATTTTACTTCCAAATATTTTCCCAAACAGCGATTTATGCCCCAAAGAAGCAAAAACTGAAAAATGAAATTTGACCTTTGACCCCAGTTTTTGAGAAAACATACCATATTTCGCTTTTACAACCGGTATAATCTTATAGTATAAGTCGTCAGCTTTCTTTTGATGTGCAATTTGCCTGCATGTCACAAGGGTGCATTAAAATTCAAAATTAGTCGATAAATTTACCTGACTATAAAACTTTATTGTGGATGTTGACTGACTGGGAGGTTTTTAACGTCCTTGACTACCTTTGTAGGTCTCGCACGGACGAATTGTGGATGTACTAAAGAAAACTGCCTTTGTAATGAAAAAAAATTTTTCCTAGGATGGGGAAATTCTTAATTTTACTTTTGGGATATTTCTAAATAGAAATTGGAAATATTTCGAAATCTTTTTCTATTATCTTTAATACAAACTCAAATTTAATCTTTTAATGCTATTTCTGGCACATTTTTATATGCTTGTATCTGAATTTTTATTATGAAGATCATTTTTGGGAGGAAAACGTGAAAGTACTAATTTATTTAGGGGAAATAATTATACACAAATGTATCACATTTATGATCTCCCTTGTTATTTTTTTCATTTTTCCATTTTGACAGAAAAATAATTAAAATGAATAACCATTATATTTTAAAATATACCAAAGATCCAAAAAAATTATTAGAAATTAGAAATTATACGTTTAAACTAACAATTTAGCATTTTTTATCTTTTGTTTGCAGTTCTTGAAAAATAAATTGCCCAATGTAATAAACTATCTATATTACTAGAAATAACTCAATATGTACTTACACACTAAGCATTAAGACAGAAGATTTCCTGTGGAAAGAATCATCTATTCATATTATTGAACCAATTTTACTGATTTATAGCAACTACTGAGTTGTAAAACAGTAATATTGGTTCAGCAATTGTTTATGCTTTCATCTGTTTCAGAAACAGGTGGTAGCAATTTTTAAAATTGATTAAGGAATAGGAATTGAAATATAACCAAGGTGATGATGTATCTACTATAATGGGGTTACTTTCTTTGGATTCCTTTTCTTGTATAGTTAGAGTAGTATGCCAGTCTGTGCCAAAAACTTTTTTCATTACTAGTCCTTTGGGTGAATTGAGATAACAGATTTAGTAGTCCGAATCCCATTTTACTAGTCCAATAATAAAAAGGAAAATTTTGCCGCGATGAAAGGCAATGTAGTTTTAGCATGTTGTTTAGAAAATGCAACATACAATTTCTGTATTTCTGGAACGAAAAATTCTTGCTAGTCCGGCCAGACTAGTTGGTGAAAAAAATTTACTAGTCCGAATTCAAATTTACTAGTCTTGGGCATCGGACTAGTGCCTAACGGAGCAGACTGGTATGTTGACCAATTTGACATGTCTCTTACCATTTCCAATATATATAAGGAATTATAAGGACTAATTTTAATTTTTCCTTAGTTTGTGTGCAGCTAATTACTGATTCAAGCTCTTTATTGTGTCCATTTAATTACTGGGTCAAGCTCTTTACTGTGTCCTCATTCATTTTGAAGTACACTTGTTCAAATTTCAGTGTTTCGACATGCTGCGGTTGTATCATTAGTGTTTCCCACAGAAATTTTCAAAGGGCAGGGAAATGTTGCCTTTAAGTCGGGGCAGAGGAGGAAATTGGTAAAAATGTGTAAATTTTGAATATAAACATAATGTTAAAACCCAAAGGGCAGAAGGGGAACACAAAAGAGGGCAGGGCGGAACACCCTTCTAAAACAAGCTAGGGGAATCACTAATCATGCTGCGCTCGGCGTAGCCCTTTATTCATCGGATTGTGATGGGAATTTTTTCTTTGGATTCCTCTTGATATAAGCTTTTGGTACTATTTAAACAAATTTGGCGTAGCTCTTACCATATACGAGCTATAAGGGGTCAAAGGGGCCAGAACTGCAAATTTGCAGGTTACCTAAAAATTTTATTCTTCATCAGATTTCGATTTCGATTGGATTCCTCTTAATATATGCTTTTGGTAGTTGTGGATTTGTCTTAGCTCTTACTGTTTCAGAGCTATAAGGGATCAAAGAGGAATCATAATAAATCATAAGGGCTAATTTTTATTTTCCCTAGTTTGTGTCCAGCTAATTACTGGGTCAAGCCCCTTATTGTGTCCATCTAATTATTGTGTCAAGCTCTATAGATGTCCACACTCACTTTAAATAACACTTGTTCAAATTTCAGTGGTCGACATGCTGCGGTCGTATCATGTTGCGCTCGGCGTAGCCCTTTATTATTTGATCTTGTATGAAGCCTTCACACCATATTGGTGTCCATTCAATTTGAGGTGGTCACTATAGAAGGGGATGTTGCATCATAAGAGGGTCTGTATGAGAACCATTTTTCAATTTGCGTCACTGTAAATATATATTTTCCATAGGTTCCAGCATGTCCAGTACTGGTGGCCTAGTTTGTTATAGAGACACAGCAAAATATGTGATATTTCTTAAAAAAACATTCATACATTATTCCTGAAAAGATGGTTCAGTTTGCTTCAGTAGCTCTATGAGGAGCTGAAAAAATATCTTTTTATACCCCGCCACATGTAGTGGCGAGGTGTTATATGATACCCTCAGTTGTGTATCGGTCTGTCCATCCGTCCGTCCCCCCAAAGGTTTCTGACTGATAACTTGTGAAGGAAATAACACAAGGTCTTCAAACTTAGTATGCAAATTGTTTACCACAAAACTCAGTTCAAGTTCAATTTTGGGTTCAGAGGTCAAAGGGGTTCTGGAGTTATGCCTCTTGAAACTTTGAAATTTTGTGAATTATAGGGTTTCCGACTGATAACTTGTGAACGAAATAACACAAGTTCTTCAAACTTGGTATGCAAGTTGTTTACCACAAAACTCAGGTCAGGTTCGATTTTAGGTTCATGGGTCCAAGGGGTTCAGGAGTTATGCCCCTTGAAACTTTGAAATTTTGCGAATTATAGGGTTTCCGACTGATAACTTGTGAAAGAAATAACACAAGGTCTTCAAACTTGGTATGCAAGTTGTTTACCACAAAACTCAGGTCAAGACCAATTTTGGGTTCAGAGGTTCAAGGGGTTCTTGAGTTATGCCCCTTGAAACTTTAAAATTTTGCAAATTTTAGGGCTTGTGAATTAAATAACAAACTGTCTTCAAACTTGTTTTGTAAATTGTTGACCACAAAATACAGACCAAGTATAATTTTTGGTTCAGTGGGACACACACATAGTTCTGGAGTTATGTCCCTTTTAACTTATAAATTTGTGAAATGTGGCGGGGGTATCATGTAATGGACCATTACTTTTTTTTTACTCATGATGTCCAATTGGAAACTGTGTTAATTAAATACAAGAGTCCCTGTCTGTTGTAAGATCAGAACTTATAAGCATTTTGAGTTTGGTTCAGTTTGCTCCTGTTATTTCAGAGATGATCAAAATGATGTTTTCCCTAAGTTTAAAAGTTTAAACTAGGTTTAGTGTTGAAGGCCATGTTTTCATTTCACTAGAACAAGATGAGCAATTTTTGCAATGCACACCTGTGAGATGATAAAAATGTAAGAAGTGTACATTTGCCAGACAGATACCATGTGATGGAGGAGGGTAAAACAATATGCCCCCCAACTTTTTACCGCTGGGCCAAAATAAAATTTGAGCATAGAGCCATCATAAATTGCTGTCTTTTTGTTAGCTTAATTGACCAAAAGAATTAATGTGAGCTATTGCCATCACAGTGATTGGGAAGGCCACACACCATGCACCATAGTTGCATTGACCATGAAAATAGCACATTGAGAGTCTAAACTATTGGGCCAATCTGTCCGTCCATCCTCTAACAAAAAGAGAACAAAGTATGGCCTATATATCACTTATTTTACTTTTATGAAAATTCCTGACTGACCAATTGGTTGAATTGTTTTTAAGATTTAAACCCTTGCTGTTTATTGTCTATAGTTTAAGGCAAGGTTAAATTTAGGATAAATTTAACCCTACTTGATGTTAATACTTTGTATCAATGTGTTTCAGTTGATTAGTCAGAATCAAGAAAGATTTATTCAAATGTTGAATGAACCTGTAGAAGAAGGAACAGCACCACAGGGGGCAGGTTCAGGAAGTGAAGGAGGGGTACCTAATCTTGGGAGTGCAGGAGGAGGAGGAGGAGAATATATTCAAGTAACACCACAAGAAAAAGAAGCTATTGAGAGAGTAAGTTATTGTGTCACCTGTCGCCACTGCGACATATAGGGATCACTATCTGTCATCTTGTGTTGGCGACATCGTTGGCGTCACAAAAATTTTTGTCTCATTTTTCTCAGGAACATGTATCAGAGCAATTTTCAATTTGGTATGGAGTGTCAGTATGGGACCTATACCGTGTAACAGAGTTTAGGATCTCTCGCATGTCCACTTCCTGTTTGACGGAAGATGGAATTTTTTTTCCGATCTGAGTCGCAACAAATTTCTGTCACATTTTTCTCAGGAACCATTGATCAGAGTCTTCTGCAAATTGGTATGGAATATCAGTTTGGAGACCTGTACCATGTAAAAGAGTTTCGGATCTCTCACATGCCAACTTCCTGTTTGACTGAACATAGAATTTTTTTTTGTCGATTAGAGTCTCAAAAAATTTCTGTCACATTTTTTTTTTCAGGAACTATGTATCCAAGCCTTCTGCAATTTGGAATCGAGTATCAGTATGGAGACCTGTACCGTGTAAAACAGTTTTGGATCTCTTGCATGCCTGCTTCCTGTTTTACGGAACATAGAACTTTTTTGCTGATTAGAGTCACAAAATTTCTGTCACATTTTTTTTTTAGGAACTATGTATTGCCTTCTGCAATTTGGCAGTCTGGGGACCTATACGGTGTAACAGAGAATTTGGATCGGCAGTATGCCCCTTTCCTGTTTTACTTTAGAGTATATTTTTCGCCTTGAAAATTTCTGTCACTTTTTTCATAGGAAATACATATCTCAGCCTTCTGCAATTCAATATGGAGTTTCAGTATGGAGACCTTTACAGTGTAATAGAGTTTTGGATCTCCCTTATACCTACTTCCTAGAATATTTTTTTTGTAATTACGCAGGCAACACATGTCTTCCCTGGAAGACTTACTACTATTAAAGTTTATTTTAGAAGCAGCATATCACAATATTACCAACTAATTGCTTGCCTAATAATCATCTATGCCTATTCTTTGCTCAGCTACTGGTAAAACAATACACATGAAAGTCAGTGAATTGTTTTAGTAATTTTTTATAAAGCTTCATACCAAATATTAAATAATTCCCACAAATAGAAGCCAAGAACAATTAAGGAAGTGGTACAATGACAGACATTAAACTACTCTAAATTTTTCACATTGTCATAATATGAAAACTTTTCATGAAAAGTAATTAATCAGATCGCCAGCAAACAGAAAGTGGTAGCACATCAGACCTGATAATTACTCAGTAACAAAATATAATATAGGTTCAAATGAAATAATTCCAGTGCTTGCAAGCATGAAATGGTAGCATTACATGTACCTTAGCATAGTCCAAATGTCAATGGTTTGCATTTGAAACTAATTTTTGGTCAAATTTTTCTGATCAATTAGATATGCCACCGACTTTATACATGTACATGTATTTGGAATAAAGCCCAGTGTGAAAAACTGTTGTGTTAAACAATTTTGAAAATACAAAAATACTAAAGTTGCAGAATAGTTAGTAAAATTTTGTTATGCTGTACACATGTTACAAGGAGTAACCTCTCATTAAAGCAGCAGCATTAAAATCAAATGATATAGAAAGCCATAATCCCAGAAAAGTCTAGGGCATTTCCACTTTTAGGTTTGATGGAACATGTCTTCCCTGGAAGGCTTACAATAGATTTTATACAACACCTCTGCAAATCTGTGATACAGCTGTATAGGCCATGGTCATTTTGAATAGTAAATTGCATATTTATAAAATTTGTTTTATATATTGTTCTTATTTGTAGAAAGTATCTTCTATTCACAATTTGGTATTTTTATTTTTCAGTTAAAGGCTTTAGGATTTGAAGAAGCTATGGTAATTCAAGCATATTTTGCGTGTGATAAAAATGAAGAATTAGCCGCTAACTTTTTGTTGCAAAATAATTTTGATGACGACCAGAGCTGATAGAACAGATTTAAGCATTGAGACATTACAAACAATTTTTGTTAAGAGTTAAATATTATTTTAATTGTATGAAACTAGAAACATATTGAAAACAGGACAATATAAAAAAAACTTGTTACTCTGATATTCACAATGTTGTTAATGCTTACTGATTATAACACATGGAATGTAATCAAATGCTAGATCTAAACTGTACCGATTCCACAAGTGTTATTTCGCAATGTAACTATTAAGATGTCCATTCAAATATTAAAGTTAAATCATTTAAACCTTCCAGTGTATCTTTCAACATATTACATATGCAGTTTGTTCTAATAATTCAAATGATGTAAAATTTACCTGTATCTGGCTGTATTAATGTTTCATTCTGGTTCACTTCAGCATTGTAATGCTATGTTTGTCATTAAAGATTTACTATCCTGTCAGATCCACCAACAGATTTAAAATTGGTATTTGCTGGATCTATTTAAACATGATGGCTGCATCCAGGGAGAAAGGCAAAGAGTCAGAACGCTACCGTAAAGCAGGATATTTTCGAGGGTCAAAAATTTCGCGGATTTGAGTGGAAGATGTATGCTAAAAATTTAAGGGTCTTAAATTTTTTGTGAATTATCAAAGATCTTATTAGCTCACCTGACCCGAAGGGTCAATGTGAGCTTTTGCCATCACTTGGCATCCGTCGTCCGTCCATTAAACTTTTCACATTTTCATCTTCTCCTCTGAAACCACTGAAGCAAATTCAACCAAACTTTACAGGAATGATGTACTAAAGGTCCTTTACAAGGATTGCTCATTTCGTTCTGATCTGATAAAAAACATGGCCACCAGCACGAAACTTAGGTTTAACATTGGACCCTATGGGAAAAATCACATTTTTAGCTCACCTTACCGGGTCAGTGTGAGCTATTGCCATCACTTGGTCCGTCCTCCTTCGTCCATCGTCATGTGTCCGTCGCGTGTTAACTTTTCACATTTTCATCTACTCTGAAACCACTGAAGCAAATTCAAGAAAACTTTACAGGAATGATGTACTTGAGGTCCTTCACTAAGAATGCTCATTTTGTTCCAATCTGATTTAAAACATGGCCGCCAGCACGGAACTTGGGTTTAACATTGGACCCTATGGGAAAAATCACATTTTCGTCTTCTCCTCTGAAACCATTAAAGCAAATTCAACCAAACTTTACAGGAATGATCTACTAAAGGTCCTTAACAAAGACTGATCATTTCCTTTTGATCTGATAAAAAACATGGCCGCCAGCAGGGAACATAGTTTAACATTGGACCCTATGGGAAAAATCACATTTTCATCTTCTCCTCTCAAATCACTGAAGGAAATTCAACCAAACTTAACTGGAATGATGTACTAAAGGTCCTTAACAAAGATTGCTCGTTTCATGCTGATCTGATAAAAAACATGGCCGACAGCACGAACATAGTTCTACATTGGACCCTATGGGAAAATCACATTTTCATCTTTTCTGAAACCACTGAAGCAAATTCAACCAAACTTTACAGGAATGATGTACTAAAGGTCCTTTACAAAGATTGCTCATTTCGGTCCGATCCGACAAAAAACACGGCTGCCAGCACGGAACTAGGGTTTAACACTGGACCCTATTTGAAAAATCACATTTTCATCTTCTCCTCTAAAACCGCTGAAGCAAATTCAACCAAACTTTACAGGAATGATGTATGGAAGGTCCTTAACAAAGATTGCTTATTTCGTTACAATCCAACAGAAAACATGGCGGCCAGCACGGAGCATAGTTTAACATTGAACCCTATGGGGAAAATCACATTTTCATCTTCTCCTCTGAAACCACTGAAGCAAATTCAACCAAACTTTACAGGGATGAGGTACTAAAGGTCCTTTACAAAGATTGCTCATTTTGTTTCGATCTGACAAAAAACATTGCCGCCAGCATGGAACTTTGGTTTAACATTGGACCCTATGGGAAAAATCACATGTTCGTCTTCTCCTCTGAAACCATTAAAGCAAATTCAACTAAACTTTACAGGAATGATTTACTAAAGGTCCTTAACAAAGATTGTTCATTTCGTTACAATCCGATAGAAAATATGGCGGCAAGCACGGAACATAGTTGAACATTGAACCCTATGGGGAAAATCACATTTTCATCTTCTCCTCTGAAACCATTGAAACAAATTCAACCAAACTTTACAAGAATGATGTACTAATAATGGTAGATCCAATTAAAAAAAATGGCCACCAGTGCAGAACATAGTTTAACATTGGAGCCCAGTATGAGAAAACCATCCTTTTCATCATCTTCTTTGAAACTATTCAAGTAAATTTAACTAAATGTATAGAAGGTCCTTTGTAAAAATTACTCATTTCAATATGATCAGGAAAAAAAACATGGGTGCTAGTGGAGAACATAGCTAAACATTAGACCCCATTGGTAATAAACAACATTTTGGGGCATGCATGACATAGAAGCATTTTGTCAGGTGAGCAATACAGGCTCAGTCTCTGAGCCTCTAGTCATCTTCTCCTCTGAAATCGCTGAAGCAAATTCAACAAAACTTTACTGGAATGATATACTAGAGGTCCCTCACTAAGAATGGTCATTTTGTTCTGATCCAATAAAAAACATGGCTGCCAGCGCTGAACTTAGGTTAACATCGGACCCTATGAGAAAAATCACATTTTCATCGTTTCCTCTGAAACCAATGAAGCAAATTCAAGAAAACTTTACAGGAATGATGTACTAGAGGTCCTTCACTAAGAATGCTCATTTTGTTCCAATCTGATTTAAAACATGGCCGCCAGCACGGAACTTAGGTTTAACATTGGACCCTATTGGAAAAATCATATTTTCATCTTTTCCTCTGAGACCGCTGAATCAAATTCAACAAAACTTACAGGAATGATGTACTAGAGGTCCTTAACTAAGAATGCTCATTTGTTCCAATCCGATTACAAACATGGCGGCCAGCGCAGAACTTAGGTTTAACATTGGACCCTATGGGAAAAATCACATTTTCATCTTTTCCTCTGAAACTGCTGAAGTAAATTCAACTAGAATACTGACAAAGTCAGAAAGGGCCCCGCCCCCTTGTGTGTCCCAAAAACCTGACTGCGGAATTTCATGGCAATTAGATTTTCTCAAAAACAAAAGGGAGCTTCCTTTGATCAGGACCAACCTTGTGTATATCATATAAATCCCTGATTGGAATATATATTTATTGTACGATGTACAGCTAATTCTCATAATATGCACTTTTTCATATAAAAATGATGTTTTTTCAAAAAAAATTATTTTCAGATTTTTCACAAAAAAAAGGGAGCTTGTTTGGTAAAGTTCAACCTAAGTATCAAAATCATTAAAATCCCTGAAGGCAATCTTGAGTTATCGTACG